>CAUYQV010073224.1:0-70527 GCA_963574575.1 Galagoides demidoff
GCGCCTGTGGTCCCAGCTACTTGGGAGGCAGAGGCAGGAGACTCACTTGAGCCCAGGAGTTGGAGGTTGCTGTGAGCTGTGATGCCATGGCACTCTACCCAGGGGGATAGCTTGAGGCTCTGTCTCAAAAAAAAAAAAAAATCTTCCTAAGAGGAAAGATTGAAATATATTCGAAGGCTGTGTTGATCAGTTTGATGGAAGTATTTCGGATTGCATGCGAAAACCCCACACTGTACCCCAGAAGTGCATTAATGTACATAGTTACCATTCAATAAAATTAAAAAAAAAAAAAAAAAGAAATATATTCATCTGGCATTTCCAGGTCCTAGCAGAGGGCAGGCTCAAGAGATGCGAAATGAGTAAATAAATGAACACATAAGTGAAAATGTCTGTTATGCAGAAAGGGGAAATACATTTTACAATTCCCCAAAGCACATGTCCCTGGTAACTATCCCTCTGTGTTCAATTTTATGCTCCTTAAACATTCCACTGATCCGTGATTTGTCTCTGGAAGTGACGTTTCTCCCAGGGCAGATGCCTTCTATGAAGACTCATTGTCTTAGTCCTCAAGTCATAAAAAGTCACAAAGGAAATTATTATTAATTTCATATGTTGGTCCATCCCTCAGACTCTTGGCAGTTTGGGTGGTGTGGAACAGGCTCTGAAACTGGCTGGATAAACTGACAGAATCAAGTTCCAGACCCTGCAAAGAGACCACTTTGTTCCTGGATAGTCAACTTGAGCAACTTCTGCCATACCATCCCCTCCTCAACTGGGTACATGCATTGGTAAATCAAAGGGCCTCATCTAAACCCTAATATAGATCTAAGGACTTGAGAAAAGTTCAGAAAAAGAAGAAAAATAATGCCTGAGAATGATTGACAGTAAATCTCTGGGCCTCCCTCCCATCTACAAAATGAAAGCCCAGGACTGCATCCATTCAGATGAGTTGACCCAATTTTTGTGGACATTACCATGTGCCACCTCCTTTGGGATAGGAGGGCCACCTGTAAAAGACTGGGTTTACAGAGCTACAGAGCAGGAGGGAGGTCAAAGCCATCACGACCCAGGTGGTGATACTTATGTGGCAGCTTTTGTAATGGTTGATTGACAATAACAATAATTAGTAGAGAAAGCTTCAAAGTGTACAAAGTACTTAGTTCAAATTTCAAAACAACAAGGTATTGATAAGTCTTTTTCTTTTTTGTCTGTAACTGTTTTGTGATTTTTTTTTATTTCAGATCGATATGAGGGTACAAATGATTAGGTTACCTTTTTTTGTGCTTGTTGGGGAAAGTTCAAGTCATAGTGGAGCCCTTTACCCCAGGGCTCAATTCATAATTTTCATGATGTGAAAGCAACCTCAGTGCCCATCAACACATAAACAGATTAATAAATTATGGCTTACTATTCAGCCATAAAAAGATGGAGACTTTATATCTTTCGCATTTACCTGAATGGAGCTGAAGAACATTCTCCTTAGCAAAGTACCACAGGAATGAAAAAGCAAGTATTCAATGTACTCAATACTAATATGAAACTAGTAGATGACCAACTATATGTTCATACAAGAGAAAAACACAAAGTTAAATGAGGGGGGAGAGTATGAGACATACGAAACATATTGAAGACATCTGACATACATGTAATTAAAATCTCAAATGATAAGAAATAACGGCAAAACAAATATTTAGAGACTGAGAAGTCTCTAAAACTATTAGAAGGAATAAAGCCACAGATCAAAGAAACTCCTTAATTGACACATGGTATAAATATTAATATAAAGAAAACTGTATTTAAGCACATCGTAAAAAAACTGGCAAAAAGCAGCGATAAAGTAAAAGTCTTAAAAGCGGCAAGAAAAAAAGATATCCTACCTTCAAAGGAATAGTAATAAGCTTGATAGCCGATTTTTCAACAAAAACAGTAGAAACAAGTAGATGGAATAATATCTCTAACGTACTGAAATAAAATAACTACCAAACAAGATTTCCACAGCCAAAATTAAAAAAGTCCTTCAAAAATTAAAGCAAATGACCAAGTGGTATTTATGTTAGGAACAGAAGATTGTTTTCAAATGAGGAATCATACTAACATAATCCATCAAATTAATAGACCAAAGAAAAATGTGATTATCTCCAGAGATGCTTGAAAAACATCAAAATTCAACATGCATTCCCAATTTAGTCATTCAAGAAATAATTGGAATTACTGAATACAGCCTATCTCTGAGTTATAAACATTCAACTGATGAACAACTCACACTTGTGAATGGAGTCTATTACAGTAAGTCCCTGAGTTACAAACCTCCAACTAATGTATGACTTGCACTTAGAAACAGAGGCTATTACAGGTAATAGGCAAATGTACTTGTTCCAACTTACATAAAAATTCAACTTAAGAACAAACCTACAGAACCTATCTCATTTATAATGTAGGGACTGCCTGTAATTTCGAGGCAACTTACTTAGTGAGAAAATTCTACAAGCCTTTCAACTAAGATCAGGAATGAGGAAAATACGTTCACTGTTTCCTCTACTCTTCAACATTATACTGGAAATATTAGCTAATGCAATTAGACAAAGGGAAGCAACAAAAGGCATCAGATCAATATAGAATAAGGAAAGCTGTCTACTTTCAGTGATATGAATCAATGATAAAGTTAAACTAAACAAATAAACATGTATAAAATGACAATAACTTAGCACATTATATAAGAAGCAACCTATAGAAAGTAACACCTTTTGTGTACACAAACAATAATCAGTTACTATGTAAAATGGTAGAGAAAAATTCCATACTTTGTTACCATAACAACAGAAAATAAATACTTTAGGATAGCTTTAATAAAGAATGCATAACACCCATGGGAGGGTAAACAAAATAATACTCCTGATAAAAACTGTTGTCGCCTGCCCAGTGGCTTCTGGAGACTGAGGGAGCAGGATGCCCACAGTCTGAGTCTGAGGTTGCAGTGAGCTATGATGCCATTACACTTTTGTTTATTTAATAAAGTCATCTTAGCAGGTGTGAAGTGATGACTCAATAAGGTATACATTGTGAAGAAAGAGAAGAAAAATAATGCCTCAGAATGCTTGACAATAAATCTCTGGACCTCTCTCCCATCTACAAACTGAAAGTAAGGGCTTCAGGTAGAACTCTGTCTCAACAACAACAAAAAAAAAAAAAAAAGGAAGGAAGGAAATTCAAAAAAAATAAGCAAGGAAATGAAAATAAATAAATAAAAACAAAAAACAAAAAGAAAATGCCACTTTCCTTAAGAAAGTGAAAAAAACATTTATCTACCACAAAATCATCTAGATATTTATCCAAAATCAGGGAAAGCCTATGTCCATATAAAGGCATGTATGTAATAGTTCATATTTGTGATAATTAAGAAATGGAAACAACCCAATAGTCCATCAAGAGATGAACAGATGCATTATGACATTAGGCTTGGTCATCATTTCTTACATATGACGCCAAAAGCACAAGCAACAAAAACAAGATTGGACAAGTGAGATTACACCAAACCAAAAGTGAAATCAAAAGGCAACATAATAAATGGAAGAAAATATTACAAACTATATATCTGATAAAGGATTAATATCCAAAATCATACAAAAAAAACTCTACAACATAAAATTAAAATTTTTTAAAATCTCAATTTTTAAAATGGGAAAAGAACTGGAATAAAAGAAAACATACAAATGCCCAACAGTTATATGAAAAGGTACCCAACATCACTAATTACAAGGGAAAAGCAAAGGAAAACCAGAATGAGTCATCACCTCACACCTGCTAAGATGCCTTTATTAAATAAATGAATAGTGTTGGGAAGGATGCAGAGAAATTGGAACACTTACATTCTGTTGGTGAGAATGTAAAATGATGCAGCTTTTGTGGAAAACAGTATGGAGGGTCTTCAAAAGAAAGTAAACATAAAATTACCATATGATCCAGCAATACCACTTTTGAGTATATATGCAAAAAAATGAAATGAGGATCTCACACAGATATGCACACTCCTGTGATCATGACAACACTATTCATAATAGTGGAGAAATGGAAACAATTTAAATGTCCATCAGTGGATGAATGGATAAAGAAAATGTGGAATATACATGATTCTGCTTTTAAAAAGAAGAAAATGCAACCATTTGCAACTACATGAATGAACTTGAAAGATATTATGAGTGAAATAAACCAGTCACAGGACAAATACTACATGAAACCCTTACATGAGATGTCTAAAATAGTCAAACCCAAGGAAGTTGGAAAGATGGTGGACTAGAAGCAGCTCATGAGTGCTCCACTCTCAAGAAAAGATTGTAAACTCTAGGCAGATGCCTACCTATGAGTGGGTTCTCTCAGGGTGACCTGAAATCACAGTGACACAATGCTAGAGACTTGGTGTAAAAAAAAGGTGATGAAGCAACACATTAGACAAGATCAGAGTGACCTGTCTGTACTCGGGGAAGGATGGCGTGCTGGATGGAGCCTCTTTGCCACATTCTCACATGGCAGAAGGGACAGACAGCTCCCTGGAACTTCCTTTTAGGGCACTAATCCCATTCAAGAGGGCTCCACCCTCATGACTTAAGCACCTCCTAAAGGCCCTACCTCTTAAAGTTATACTATCACATGGTGATTAAATTTCAATGTATGAATGGGGGGTGGGGTAGAAACTCAAACTCTAACAAGCAGGTACATAGCAAAGCTGGAGTTAGACTCTAAGTCTGGGAGCTTATGATGTGTTTCAACTATAACGGAGAAAAGAACCTAGGAATGGCTTGGTAAGGATGTATAGATTTATACACTGTGTCACTTGTACCTTCATTATAGCTATTATGAAAGCAATAGCACCTTCACACAAAGTAATATTGATCACCAATGTAAGGGAATACACTTGGTGCAAGCAACAACTTCAATGAATCTCAAAATCATTTATGCTGAATGAAAACAACAGATAAAAATAAGTACACACTGTACTCTTCCATCCTTGTAAAATTCTAGAAAATAAAAACTAATCCACAGTTTCTTGTTCCAAGGATTAGAGACAGAATACATCTAAAAAAACATTTCCTGGAACAAGAAATAGCTCAAATAGCGTTAGATATCATTATATAATAACAGCCCCCATTCTAGTATCTAAGTTCTGTACCTATTCAGAGAGCCAGTGAAGTTAAAACTAGATGAACCTTCAAAGGCATCCTGTGCAATGTACCTCCCAACTTCAAAGGTTGTATTTTTTTCTTCACATTTAATTTTTTCTTGAAAATCTCCCCTCAATAGGGTCCCATAAACAAAGTCATTGCTTGTTTCCTGATATTTTTCTTGTATCACTCTGTATATTGCTTTTAGATTTCCCCAAGCCAACCAGAATGGGAAATTATTATGTTTCCTTTCCTCCTCAAACATTCTCGGTGACCACCTGCCTTGTCTGTTCCAGCCCATGGAAATAGCAGCCCTTAGCTAACAGCAGGGACCAAAAACATCACATGCCCTCCGCAGAATAGTCACTTTACACCAGACCTTTCTCTTACTGTCTTTATTTTCAAAAGCAGTGTTGAATGTAGCTTGCTTTAGTCCTTATACACCGAGAAAACATCCATATATAGATAAAGGAAACACAAATTTTGGGTTTTTTATATTCCTTTTTTGCATGGAAATGGTCATTTTTTCCCATTCATTTATTCACATAATATGCATTGCATGCCTACACACCAGTGCCAGGCACAATCTAGATGCTGGGGACAACAGTGAATACACCAGGGGCACGATTCCTGCCTCCCTAGACTTCTGGTCTATCAGAGAGACAGACAATAAATCAATAGTCGTTAAAGTAATTGCCTGATTGCATCTGTGCTAAGAGTTGAGAGAACAAATCAGGGTGCTCTGAGAGTGTTGAAAAGGTTGCTGTATGGTTTCTAAAAGCCCGTGCTCCTTCCCACTTTCACTGAGCTCAGCATGGGAAGACACTGCCAGACCAAACTCACAAAGCAGACTGGGAGGGAAGGCTCACCCAGGCAGTTGTGTGGGGCACTTGGAGCAAAGTCCAGCTGTACCGAGTCTTTTTCTAACATCTTTCCTGGTTTCACAGAAGTTGGAAATCTAAACACCACGTTTCCCTGAGTCCCTTGCGCTGGGGCTCCAGATGCGATGCTCACTCCCCCACCACCTGCGCCCACTGAGGGTGTCAGTTCAGAACCAGGTTAACCAGAAAAAAAGGAGGCAACAGTGAGGTGCCATTCTGCTGGGGCAGATCTGAGCAGGTGACAAAGCCAGCAGTCCACAGCTTCAGCCCCATCTTCCTGATCCCCAGATCAAGACTATGGTAGTGTCATTTTGAAACCAACTGGTGAGAAAGAGAATGTGATTCCCCCAAATAGCAAACACTTTGTATACTCTATGCTGTATCCTCTCATCCCACGGGGATCTAGCAGAGCTGGTGGGGGCAGCTCCCTGCAGCCCACCTCAAGCCCTCACCATGGCATCCCTTTTTCTCCCAAGTCACGTAAGTTTACCCATCCCACAGAAATGGAACCCACAAGTTCCAACATAAAACCCCTGGGGTCTGTCCTCAACTTACAGGGAACAGGTGTCATGGATAAATGCCTCCAGCTTCTCATCTTGGAAGAGACGGTTCTGAGGCGCATTCTGTTTGATTCCTCAGAGGGTCCCCAGAGGAAAGGAGCTTCGGGTGCCCAGAGTGGCGGCCTGCTCATTCCTGCGCACTCCAGGGCCTCTCCCCTCATCTCTGTCTCCTCAGTGACTCGTCCTGGATTTGGGTAACTGTCCACAGAACTGTCAGCACCAGAGTCCTTATCTCAGGCTGTGCCTTTAAGGAAGCCAAATTAAGACACAAGCCTTACAGATTAACACAAACAATTCCCTTATGTGGCCAATTTGTGGTATTTTTCTGGGCATTGTTCTTGAGACCCAGCCTAGAGCTGGCTACTCTATACTACCAACAATTCTCCAGGCAGTAATTCTCTCTATCAAATCTTTTTTCTAATCAAAATCCTCAAAGCAGCTTGTTAGTTGTACTTGAACCCAAACTTGCAACATGTTTCTCGTATTCTGAAAGGAGAGTTCCTGGTCTGACTTGACTTTGACACTAATGCCCAAGGATCGATTTCACCCCAACACATCAACAAAACTGCAGCTGTGGCATTTTGCTTCTTCAGGGCTAATGCATATATATCCCTTTTATTTTAATTTGGAATTTCCTTTTGTCTAGCTATCACACATTTACTTTTTCAAAAACATTATTTAATCCCCTGCTCTTGTCTTCTTTGGTCAAGACCTTTGAAGGGCAGCACACCAGCAGAGACACGTTCAAGACATGAGCACACCAAGTTCATGGTTTTTTTCCCCTAAGAGATCAAATGAGTTCAGCGCTAAGACAAAATTATATTAGTAGTGAACATATCTGGTAAATGGGGATATGGTGAGGTTTTCTTTTTGCAAGTTAAATTGTTGAAAATACATAAAAAACATGACAACTCGTATTGGAATAAACACCCAGAATTTAAAAGTAATGTCACACTTGCTTCCAGCTCCAGTTATTTTTGTAAAAGATTAAAGATATAAAAATGTACGAAGCTGCAACCGTGGAATCCTGTAGGCTGTCCTTCCTGTTCTAATTCTCCATTCCCCTTCCCCAGGGGCACCATTATCATGAATTTCAAGTGGGTTTTCCAATCTGTGTTACGCAGCTTTGTTTAAAGAGCAAACCATAAACATATACAGATAGTTTATTTTTCTAATTTTATATAAACCATGCATTATGTTCATCCTTTTGTGACATTTTTATTTTATTCAACATTAAAATTTTTAAATCTATTCATATTGATACATATAGATCTATCTTATTCATTTTAACTGCTGTGAATAATTAGACTCCTTTCTCCATTGACCCATTCATGGACACATACACTCTCTTTAGATTTATGTTATTAAAAACTTTTACTTCCATGACTATCCTTAGATGACTCTCCTTGTAAACATGTGTGAAAGTTTCATGAAAGGCTTTACTTAAAAATGGAAATGCCAAGCACATTCTCTAGAGAGTGCACATGTTCAATTTTTCTAACTGTTGCCAAACTTTTTTCCAAGGTGGTGGTTACAGCAATTTATATCCCAATAAGTAAGCAATGTATAAAAGTTTTTGTTTCTTTATATCTTTGCCAACTTTGGGTATTATCAGAATGTTTTTATTTTGCCAATCCATGAGTGTGAAATGATATCTTACTTGTCAATTTGCATCTCTGTGATGACTCACAAGGTTGAATGTCCTGCCCTATGTTTATAAGACCATCGATGACTCTCTTTGTGAATGCCTGTGCATCAATCATCTGCACGTTTTTACTGGGTTGTATATTTCATATTGACCGATAGCATGTGTGTGTGTGCCTGCTAAGACTATCTATTAGGTATGTTGCCACATCTTCATCCTTAGCGTATATTTTAAGTTTCCTGATGTTACCTTTCTCATTAAGAAATTTGACTTTTATTTATTTTATTTTTTTTTTTTGAGACAGAGCCTCAAGCTGTCCACCTAGGTAGGGTGCTGTGGCATCACAGCTCACAGCAACCTCCAACTCCTGGGCTCAAGCAAGTCTTCTGCCTCAGCCTCCCAAGTACTACAGGTGCCTGCCACAACACCTGGCTTTTTTTTTGGTGTGGGGGGGTTGCAGCCATCATTGTTGTTTGGCGGGCCGGGCTGAATTTGAACCCACCACCTTAGGTGTATGTGGCTGGAGCCTTAGCCACTTGAGCCACAGGCACCAAGCCAAGAAATTTAACTTTTAATATGGCCTAATTTATCAGTTTCCATTTATAATTCCAGAATGTTCTCTATCCTGGGACACAGCCTAGCTGTTTACCAAAACCCATGTTCTGTCTTCCTAGACATGAGCTGTTTGCCACAGCCCATGTTCTGTCTTCCTGGACACGCTGCTGGACCACAGCATTTCCTAACATTCCACCTCTGTAGTTACCAGGGGATCCTGGTGGTTATGACGTGTGTCACTTCCAGGCCTGGCCTCTAACCCTCCTGCACCCCTTCCCAGGTTCTTTTTTCCTTCATCGATGAAGCAGATGGAGAAAATCCAGAGAGGAGCTCAAGGCCTCAGGATAAGATGAAGCCACTAGATGAAAAGATCCTAAATCACGGAACAACCCCATGGGAAGCTGACCTGAACACCCAACTGAACCACAGCACGATCAAGAAACTGTTCTAAATTGCATTAGTCGCTGCCATCTGATATTTTATTTGTAATGCCAGCAGGGCCTAGCCTTTACAAACCAGGATGTCTACTCATCCAAAACTTATTCTCCTTTATTTGCTTTTAAAGCTGTGAAGTTTTGCTTTTCACATTTAGAGTTTCAAGCCTTCTGGAATTTATTTCCTATAAATAGCTTGAGGAAGAAACCCATTTTTTCCTTCTGACAAGCTAATTGTGTCAACCCTACAAATTAAATATTTATTAAATAACTCTCTCCTCATTGTCACCTCCATTATATATCAAGTTTCCAATTTCATGTGTAAGCCTATTTCTAGGCTATTCATCCTGTTATATCATTCACAGGGGCTCTGAAAAATTGAGAAACATTAGATGAGTGTATTTTTAAATAATAGAGTCATTACATTATTCAAATATTTTTAACAACCTTTATTTTTTATAAGCCTTCAGATACTTTTTTGTGTCTCTAAATGACAAGCAATGAATTCAATTATCAATCTGAGACTAGTATCAAAAATGTGCTATTTTTTCTGAGTTCTAGGCTTTTAAAACTCTACCATGTTCCTTATACTTTTCAAGAAAACCTATAAATTATTATGCATAACAGAGTTTAGTCAAATTTAACCTTAAGATTTTTGCTGCAAATAAAAATGATTTTTGCTGCAGTCTGATTATCTTTTACAAGAAAAATGTCTTGCTTGTTAAATACTAATATTTAAGTAGAAATTGTGGAATACTTAGTTCAGAAATGGAATAAACCAAATACTTTCTTGATCAGAAATTGGCCTTATGGTTTTCCTTTAATTAAAGCTAATTTTCTTCATAAAGAGATTCAGATTTCTGATTTTGTATTTATCTTCCTTGATTTTTTCTTTTTTTTTTTAGAGACCAAGTCTCACTTTGTTGCCCTCGGTAGAGTACTGTGGCATCACAGCTCTCAGCAACCTCCAGCTCTTGGGCTTAGGTGATTCTCTTGCCTCAGGCACCTGCCCCAACACCTGGCTATTTTTTTGTTGCAGTTTGTCCAGGGCTGGGTTCGAACTCACCACCCTTGGTATAACTTTTGGATAGGAATTAATTATTCTATTAATTCCTATCCAAAAGTTAAAATTATTTGGCAGATTTGTATTATTAAAGTCTCTTTGGGAGGGTAGATTAAAATTCCTTTTATATTCTTGAACAATATTTTTTTGGGGGGCTGGGGCTGGGTTTGAACCCACCACCCTCAGCATATGGGGCCGGCACCCTACTCCTTGAGCCACAGGTGCCACCCTTGAACAATATTTTGTAACATTCTCTCTGGAGCATATGGGTCTCTAAAGGACATGCATGCCTTTCATTAATTTAATTCAAGTAAGTAATTTTATGTTATAATTATGAATCAGATTCTTTTATATGTTCCGTTATGCATTTTGTTTTATATTAAGTTTCTAACTGGTTTTCACTCTTGTGTATGAATACTATTAACTTTTAAATGTTAATCTTCCTTATGTTGCTTCTTTCTAGTACCACCAAATTTCATCTTTATAATTTTTCTGTAGATCGTGTTGCATTTTCTAAGTAGATTAACTTATTATTGCTAACAATATGTGTTTCTTTGTCTCCAAAGTTTAGATATCATTATTTTTCTTTACCTTATTATGTTGCCTTAACTTTCTTGCTTTTTTTTTAATGTTTTTGCTTTATATCATTTGAAGCTATGTTGTCGGGTGTATGAAAGTTCAATATTGTTATAGACCCTCAGATAATAAGCTTTTTATTATTACACAAGAAGCCCTTTTGTCTTTATAGTAACTTTCATACTTCTGAGCTTAATTCACTGCGTGTTTTGTGATATAATCTCTATCCCACCAGTTTTTTAAATATACATGGTTAAAGCTCTAAGGTTGTTCTCAAGTACCATTTAATGGAAACTCACACATTTTCATATGTAGTAATATCTTAACATTTTATTCTAAATAGTTTTTAATCATGTGTATTTTTCAAAATTACATTTTATGTTCTTAAAAATTCTAATTTAATTTAATTATGGACAGAAATCCAGTCTCTATAATGTCATAGATTTTGATAAACATTTCTTTATGATTTACTGTGTACTCTATGTTTCTAAATGTTCTGTGTATATCTAAAAAGAACATACAGCCCCTATTTTTTGAATGAAGCAATACATATAATTTCAAGTTTATTCTCTATTTTCCAACTTCTGCATTCTCAATGAATTTGGAAGCTCTTTGGCCTATAGGTTTATGAAATAAATATATTAAGACCTCTTCTTAATAGCATAGCTATGTCAATTCTCCTTATAATTCCCTCACTTTTAGCCTTACATGTTTGGAGACTATATTGTAAGGTCTACATAAGTTCATGTTCATTATATCATTGTAAATATGTCTACTACATTATATAGAACACCATTAACTTTTGCTATATAACAAACAAGTTAAAATGCAATTGCTTCAAAGAATAAGCATTTATCATTGCTCCTGAGTCTATGGGTCAGCTGGGCAGTTTTGTTGATCTGGACCAGGTTTAACTGGGCAAGCTCACACATCTTGGTCAGATGGCAGGTTGCTTGGGAATTGGCTGCTCTAGGGTAGCCTCAATCCCATGCCTGCTATTGGCTGGCTATTGGCAATGACAATAGATGTGGCTGGGCCACAGTTCTCTCATCATCTAGTAAGCTAGCCCCACCTTGTTCCCCTGGAACTGGTGGGGCTCCAAAATCATATAAGGCTTCTTAAGACTTAAGCTCAAGGCTCGGTGCCTGTGGCTCAATCGGCTAAGGCGCCAGCCACGTACACCTAAGGTGGCGGGTTCGAATCCCCAGCCCGGGTCCGCCAAACAACAATGATGGCTGCAACCAAAAAATGGCCGGTGCTGTGGCGGGCACCTGTGGTCCCAGCTACTTGGGAGGCTGAGGCGGGAGGCTGAGGCAGGAGACTCGCTTGAGCCCAGGAGTTGGAGGTTGCGATGAGCTGTGATGCCATGGTACTCTACCCAGGGGGATAGCTTGAGGCTCCATCTCAAAAAAAAAAAAAAAAAGACTTAAGCTCAAAACTGACAACATCATTTCCAGAATATTCTCTTGGCCAAAGAAAGTCATACACTAACCTATATTCAAAGGATAAGTAAGGAAACTATTCTTGGGAGGACCTGCAAAGTTACTCGCAAAGGAACAGGCAAAATAGCCAGGTGTTGTGGTGGGCGCCTGTAGTCCCAGCTACTTGGGAGGCTGAGGCAAGAGGATGCTTTAAGCCCAAGAGTTGGAGGTTGCTGTGAGCTGTGATGCCATAGCACTCTACCAAGGGGGACATAGTGAGACTCTGCCTCAAAAAAAAAAAAAATCAATCTGTCATATGAAATGTCTCTTCTTACCTCTAATAATGTTAAATACTTATTAATAGAATACGTTCCAAGATCCCTGTGTATGCCTAAAACCACAGATAGCACTGACTGCCGTGTAGACTTTTTTCCACACATACATACCTATGACAAAGTTTAATTTATAAATTAGGCATGTTGAGAGATTAACAACAATAATGAAAATAAAACAATTATAACTAAGTACTGTAATACAAGTCATGTGAATATGCTAGTGTGTTCTCTCTCTCTCCTCTAATTATCTTATTATATTATATTGAAGGTAATTGATACTGTGGAAAGAAAAATCATGAATCAGGGCAGACTACTGTGCTTATTTAATATTTTTTTTGAGACAGAGTATTACTCTGTCACCCTTGGTAGAGTGCTGTGGCATCAAAGCTCACAGCAACCTAAAACTCTTGGGCTTAAGTGATTCTCTTGCCTCAGCCTCCCAAGTAGCTGGGACTACAGGCACCCACCACCACACCCAGCTATTTTTTTGTTGCAGTTGTCATTGTTGTTTAGCTGGCCCAGGCTGGGTTCAAACCCACCACCCTCGGTGTATGTGACTGGTGCCGTAACCACTGTGCTACAGGCTTCTTTAGGTCTTTCTCATAAAATTAAAATTTATTGAGTGTCTATCCCACTTTCAAATAGGACACAACACTCAGCATGTTTGAGATCATTAAAACTGCCCCAATCCCATATTTCATGTTATAATTGTTCAGAATTTTTTTCCATTGTTTTATTTCCATACAAAAGGTGTATGTGTATGTGTATGTATGTATGTACAGAATTTACTCTAAATTTGTCATATTACCTACACATTTCAACAATTTCTTTGCTGGGTTTCTTCTCATACCTTACTTCTTCCTTCCATGATTTATTTTTCTTCCTGATGAATTTTGACCTTTTTTTTTAGCTCTTTCTGATGTGACTTCCTTTACTCTTTGCATGCCTGAAAATATCTTTACTTTCATTTGTAAACAATTGTTCAGTTTTCTGAATAACTCTGGAGTAGTACCAATTTTATCCCTCTGCTCTTTGGGTAGGGAATATATATATAAGCTTCAAAGTCCGAATTTCAAGTATATTATTCTCATGAGAATATTAGACTTACTAGTAAATTGATTTAAAAGAAAATAATCATTAAATACTAGCACAGGAAGTATGGAGATAAGGCAAAAATTATGTACTGTTACAAGAAAAACTAAAGTAGGAGAAACACACTTAAGCCACCCGAAGTTTCCTCCTCCCTTGTCACACCAGCCAGCAGTCCCCTGTGGAGAAACTAGCTGAGCTCTAAATGACAAATCTGAAAAAAGCAAAAGTTGAGAGCTTCTCTTTTCTGAGGCCTCTCCCAGAATCACCTGACACTCTGCAAAGCTGCTACCATTACCACTTTCAGTCGAGGGAAGCATTAAATGCCAGCTCCAATTTGAGAGAAAGAAACCAGAAATAATGGGCTGTTGAGGCATGAAGAAACATCCAAAGTGTCTTCAAAATCCCTGAGAGAGGAATTGCCATTAGCAGGGATAATTTAGCCTTTGCTCCATTGATTTTGATTTTCATAACTCCACTCCGCACCCTCCCATCTGTCTTCCCAAGGAGCCGCGGTTTAGATGCAGCTCACAAGTCTTTCCTCTTAACGCCATTAAGTAGAGCAGGCTGTGTGAATTTAATACCACCTCTCCCCTGACACTGCATTACACTGAATGTGATACCCAAAGTTAAGCACTTCCTGTTAAATGTCTACATATGGCCTTTACTGGACTGGACTTGCTCGGATAGAAAGTCTAACTAATACTCAGTGAGGGGAGAGGGCTGCAGAGTGAACTTGGGGGCTTCCCTCTGTAAAGTCAGGAAGGGGGGATTACTCTTCACGTTTCTGGCCCTCAGAACTTCAGAAGAATCACGACTTCCTTCCAAGCCCTGGGGAACAAAGAATAGGATATTGGGAAACCTTTTTAGAAACTAGAGCATCTATTCTTCATTAGGGTAAAGGAAAATGGATGCGTTCATATACTGCTAAAGAAAGTATAAATTCCATTTCTAGAAGAAAATCTGGTAATGTATAAATATGTACAACACACATGCTTTATCTCTCAGCATTTGCATTATTGTGAGAGAGCCCAGTGTATAAGGCCAAATTTACGTAAGGATAGTTACTGCGGGATCATGGGTAACAGCAACGTAACTTCAATAGGGAATTGATCAAAGAACTGTGAAATATTATGTAGCCATTAAAAATAAAGAAATACATCATAACCGCGCAGAAACACCTAAAAATAAAGAAATATGTTTATCTTGAACTGGAGTGATGTCCATGATACATTATTAAGTGAAAAGTATGAAGTGGAAAAAGCAAGTTACTGAGTTATATATGAAATATCATCCCATTTTTCATTTAAAAAAGCAAAACTGCATATATCAGTACATAAACACATACACAAGGAAAAATATATGTGTGTAGTATGTAAAAATCCAGAAGATACCTCCACACCCAAAAACTACTAGCATTGGTTAGTATGGTTTCCCTTCATACTAAGGATAGAAGGGTTATAGGGTGAGAGAGAAAATTATTTTTTTTTTATTGAATGGTAACTATGTACATTAATGCACATCTGGGGTACAGTGTGGGATTTTCACACACAATCCAAAACACTTCCATCAAACTGGTTAACATAGCCTTCCTTGTTTTACTTTTTTAATTTCAGAATATTAAAGGGTACACAGATTTTGTTTTTATACACTGTTTTTGTATATATTGAATCAAAGTTATAAATGTGCACTGTACCCCTCATGCGCCCCGATTTGCCCCTCCCTTTCTCCCTCCTCCCTCAGTTTGATTTTCCTTGAGATTTACTTCCCCATGTGCACCTAAGTACTAACTGATTGATTCCCATTCGGTGTTCAGTAGGTATGTTTGTTTCTTCATTCTTGTGATGTTTCACTTAGAATACTGGTTTCTAGTTCCCTCCAAGTTGTCACGGAAGATACTGGATCATTATTTTTTATGGCTAAGTAGTACTCTATAGACTTCATAAATCACATTTGATTAATCTATACATAAATTGGTGGGCACTTAGGTTGTTTCCATGCCTTTGCGATTGCAAATTATGTCCAATAATTAGGGAGATGCAAATCAAAACCACAATGTCACCTAACTCCCATGAGAATGGCTTGTATTAAACGTACCAAAATGATAGACGCTGGTGTGGGTGTGGAGAAAAAGGAACTCTCATACAGGGTTGGTGAGACTGCCAAGGAGGCAACCTCTGTGGAAATGGTATGGGAGACCTTAAAGAACTTAAAGTAGCCCTACCATTTCATCCAGAAATCCCACTCTTGGGTATATATCCAAAGGAAATTGTTACCTTTTTAAAGTATCCTTCTTGTTTTGTATGACATGTTGTAGTAGTTATGCATTATTTTTATAACGCCAAAAAAAGTATTTTAAATTGGATACAAAGCATTCTGATCCTGTAATACCAATAGATTAACTACTACTATCAACATCATTATCTTTAAATTTAGATAGATCATTAATTTAATCATTTACTCATTCACCTGATTGGTGTCGAATCTATATTAGTAACACCTGATTTGCATCATTGTGTGTATTCTAGAATACAGCGGGGAACAAAAGAGACACAGCGGCTGCCTTCACGGGGCTGATCGTTTACAAGTTGTGATAGATATTAAATAAGTAAAGCATATAAACAAATTATTGTTAGGGGCATCACAGAAAACTAAGGACTGTTATGGAAGAATACTAGGGTGGGTAGGTTGGTAGGCAGGGTGGGGGGAGTTGTACTAAC
Organism: Galagoides demidoff; assembly: GCA_963574575.1. NCBI lineage: Eukaryota > Metazoa > Chordata > Mammalia > Primates > Galagidae > Galagoides > Galagoides demidoff. Next base: position 16,436 of record CAUYQV010073224.1, read on the forward strand.
GTGACCAAGGAAATTTACTGTGAAGAAAGCACATGTGAGCTGAGACCAAAAGTTTAGGAAAGTGTAAATTTGCCAAGAGCTGGGATGAGCACTCTCCCCCACTCCACAGGGAAGGTTGGATGTATGAACATTCACAGCAGGGGGAGTCTGAGGATACAGGGAAATTGCAGAAGGCCAGAGCGCCCTGAGCAAGGGGATGCAGAGTGAGATCCTGCCGGAGAGAAGGGCTAGAGACTGCAGAACCATACAGGCCACAGGAAGGAGTTTAGATTGTGACGTGCATAGAAAAAGTCAATGCAGAGTACTGCCCCGATGGGCTGCGGGTTATCAGACAAGTAGTGTACAGCCACCAGTAGTGGAGATGTAATGAAGTAACCACGGTGTGGTGCCAGGACAGCGGTCTGTAGAAGCACAGAGGAGGGAGATACGACCTCTGCCTGGAAGAACCTGGGAAGGATCCCAAGAATAGGACACCTGCAATGGGTTTTAAAGGATGGTGAGCAGTTGGCCAGGCTGAGGCCAAGATGAGTGGAGATGAGAGACAGAAAATTTCAGCAGATGGAACAGCATACAAAGACGCGGATGCTTCAGAAAGAAGAACTTTGATGGGAAATGTTCTGCATTTCCACAGAGCTCAAGAACAGGGTATACGCCAAGAGGGAGAAAGGGGTACAAGGGAGACAGTACACAGATCTTGAGGGCCTTTGTATACAATCTGGCTTTCTGGAATTTATCCCATGAGACAAAATGTGTGATAATCAATTATAATAGCTGTAAACTACATTTCATCATTTCGTGAACCTTCAACTGCACCATAAAAAAGAAAGATGTTGATCACAATGTTTGAATTAAATTTGCTGTCATGTGGTAAATGCATATTAACTCCAAGAGAAACCGCCAACCAGTTTTTCAGAGTATTTGTACCGTATGTAACTCCTTCACCAGCACTGGGCGTCGTCACCCTTTGTGGTTGTAGCCACCCTGGTGGTGCGCAGCGGTGTCTTGTCACTGTTGCCCTGGGGCATCTTTTCAGCATTTATTGCCCACTGAGATACCTGCTTTTGCAAAGTGCCTGCTCAAGACTTATGCCCACTTGTATTTGGAATGCTCATCTCTTCATTATTTATAACTCCAACACAGGAGTTCTTAATAAATTCTTTTATTTCACATCTAGTCTAATTCTAGGTAGAGAAATGGAAAGGAAAATGGATCTTGACAGAAAAGGAGGCAGCAGAAGAGAAGGAACGTGTACCGCCGAGCCAGGAAAAGTCAGCCGAGCTGCCGGGCAGACTTCATTGGTTACTTCATTCTGCCCTCTCAGCAGCCGTTGTGAATTAGATGTCATTGATCCCATCAAATAAAAGGGGAAACTGAATCTGTGAGGGGTTGAAGGACTGAGTCAAGGTCACCCAGGTAGCACGTGGCACAATCAGAGCTGACTGTCATACATATCCTGACCTCTCTGTGGTATAGAGGCTGCCTGTCCAGATGGGCCTCAGCTCCCCCAAGATGCTGGGGTCAATGAGGTTAATGTGACTGCTTTGGGCCCCTCCCTAAAGAAAGCCCCGTCCTGGCTTTAACTGGAGGATATTAATCTGCTAATGGCTCTTTCGACTGAGGCACGGGCGCAGCGTCCTTCACTCAGGGACCGCATCTCTGTAATCACTAGCTTTCAAGGAGCTGCAGATCAATGCCTGTTACTCCATCTGCAAATCTCTGCCCTCCAAAGGTTGCCCCAGCAGATAAGTCAGCCCCCTGCTTTGCCATTAGCGGTAATAGGTGTCTGACAATCATGCCCATGGGGGGAGTCAGCAGGTCTCAACAAACCTCACAAGTGCTCTCTGGGAGCTAGAAGGAAAAGGCTCTTCCTGGATAATAACAACAGTAAGAATAACAACGACAGTTATTTCCTCTAATGCAATCTGCCATCAATTACAAGTTACACCATTATTTTCTTTACAACTAAGAAAGAAAAAAAAAAAATACCTGCCAATTAAACTATGACACATAGCCTTGTGAGACATGCAAATTGGTCCCACCAGCATCTTGTTGCTTTGAAGTTTTTTTTAATCTATTTTGAAGAATTTGACAATTTCTGCTAACATCAGTTGTAATGCTTTGTGTTTTGACAGGCACTACTTCTGCATATACCACATTAATGAAATATAATACATGTATGGCATCGTCTGTTGTAGTTATCTCCCTTCTTTTATTTTATTTCTTTTTTTTTGAGACAGAGTCTCACTATGTCACCCTCGGTAGAGTGCTGTGGTGTCACAGCTCACAGCAACCTCCAACTCTTGGGCTTAAGCGATTCTCTTGCCTCAGCTTCCCAAGTAACTGGGACTACAGGATCCCCCCACAACGCCTGGCTATTTTGTTGTTGTTGTCATTGTTGTTTAGCAGGGCTGGTTTCAAACCCACCAGTGCATGTGGCTGACAGCCTAACCACTGAGCAATGGGCACCAAACCGTTATCTCCCTTCTTACAAACTGTAAAAGCAATTGGGTATTGCTTTGCAAGAAATACAGAATGATTACCCTACCAATCAATATTTGCTTTCTTAATTTCATTTTTTTGTTGTTTTTTTAAATTGGCACATAATTGTCCTTATTTATGGGATACATATATGTAGCAGCCCGTATAGCCTATGGCTAGGAGGAGTGAGAGTTATAGGAAATACCTGTAATGGAACACCTTGGTGAAAAGGGCATGGAGAGGGATTTGGGTCTAACAAGCATGAGAGAGCTCGCGAGATGAGAACATTGGGGAATTGGCAGTCTCTACATCTGTGGTGTTGAGAGGCACGAGCTCAGCCTTATATTAGGCTGGAGGAGAAGGCAGTCAAGAGGCATGCACATTCTATCACGGATCCACTTACTCTGACTGTCTCCTCTCCTGCCTGCAGAACGCCAGCACGGTGTCTCTGCTGAAGATTACCAATCTCTGCTAAAGACTAAGAGCTATCTGCTCTAAGAAGACCTTTACTCTCTCTAAGATACTCTGTCTCTCTCTCTCCAGCTAAAGTAGATAGCCCTCAGGCACCTACGAGAAACTGTTCCTGAGCAAGGTAGCTTAGTGGTCTGCATCCAGAACCTACCTAAGCTGGGCCCGAGACCTGGCCAGTCCTGGGCCCTGACACATATATATGATACCTACATAATGTTTAGATCGGGGTAACTAGCGTATCCATCATCTCAGACATTTATCACTTATTTGTGTTGGGGACAGTCAATAGCCTCCTTTTAGCTATTTGAAACTAGACATTATTGTGAGCTATAGATGCCCTAAAGTGCTATAAAACTAGAATTTATTCCTCCCACCTAGCTGTAGTTTGTATCCTTTAATGAGTCTCTCTACCCCCCCCCCACCCTTCCCACACTCTGGTATCCCCTCTTCTACCTTGTGCTTCTATGAGATTAAATCCTTTTTAGCTTCCACATGTGAGTGAACGTATGCAGCCTTTAGCTTCCTGTTCCCAGCTTATTTCATGTAACATGACGTCCTACTGTTCCACCCGTGCTGCTGCTAATGACAGGACTTCATTCTTTGTGGATGACTCGTACTCCATTGTGTACGTATACCCCATTCCCATTTTCTTTATCCGTTTGTCTGTTCTTAGACATCTAGTTTGGTTTCCTATCTTGGCTCTCAGGAGCGGTGCTGCCATCAACATGGGGGTGCAGATGAATTTCAAATCTGTTGAATTTCTACTGCTCTATTTCAATGCCTTTCTCAAGACACAATCATTTCTGATCCCATACCAACCTACAGTGTACGCTTTGTAAGATATTTTGAATGGCAAATACATGAACTATCCTTTGTATCAACAATGCATCGCTTGTCATTGGAGTTAGAACCACATGGACGACTATGCCCAAGTTGACACGTGCATGGGCAATGTCACAGCTGCCTATTTGGCCGCAGAAAGTTTCATGCACCATAATTCAGGTCAGAAGTTTAGCGATGTTATACTACAGAAGAAGGAAAATGTGAATCTTACAGCTCAATTCACAATCACCAAAATGTGGAAGCAACCCAAGTGCCCATCAGCTTATGAATGGATCACGAAACGGTGGCGTATGTATACCGCATGGAGACTTTACACCTTTTGTGTTACCTGGATGAGGTTGAAACACATTCTTCTTAGTAAAGGATCTCAAGAATGAAAAGAAAATATCCAATGTACTCAATACTAACATGAAACCAGCATATAAACTGCACACCCACATGAAAGAGAAAACACAAGCATAGTCTAGCAAGGAGGAGGGGAGGCAGGAGGATGATTGGGGGGTCTCATTTAATGTGCACAATGTGAGGGCATTCAGCACGACCCTGGGTGAAGGGCTCATCTGCAACTTGAACTTTACCTTAGAATTGAAACAACGTAACCTAAACATGTGTACCCTCATATTAATCTGAAATCTATTTTAAATGTGCATCTTAGAATCAAAGAAATAATAGAAATAATAGAGCCAACACTTATTGACCACTTACTATATGCCAGGCATTCTTCTGTCCTTTTCAACTCTAATAAATTTACTTTTCACCACACCCTAAATGGAACTAAAGCCCAGAGAGATTGACAAGCTTTCCCAAGGTCACATGACTCGTCATTAAACCCAGACACTGGCTCGGCGTCTGTGGCTCAATCGGCTAAGGCACCAGCCACATGCACCTAAGGTGACGGGTTCAAATCCCCAGCCTGGGCCCGCCAAACAACAATGATGGCTGCAACCAAAAAATGGCCGGGCGTTGTGGCGGATGCCTGTGGTCCCAGCTACTTGGGAGGCGGAGGCAGGAGACTTGCTTGAGCCCAGGAGTTAGAGGTTGCTGTGAGCTGTGATGCCATGGCACTCTACCCAGGGGGACAGCTTGAGGCTCCGTCTCAAAAAAAAAAAAAAAAACCCAGACACTATTGCTCTTAAGATCCCCTAACTTTATGCTAACATCACTCCATAATCTAAAATTTGTATCATTCTAATTCAGGGACCTGTCTATTCTCTGCAGCCTCATCTCACACAGCTCCTGTCCTTAAACTTCGTGTTTCAACTGTGTCTTGACACATACCGTCTGTCTCACCGTTTCCTGCCTTCCCTAGCATGGATTCCTTTCCCACTCTTACTTCCTGGGCCAACCTTCCCTCATTTTTCAAGACTCCAACTCAGATTTTACCTTCCCCAAGAAGCTTGCTACAGTAGCTCCTTCTAAAACAAGGGTGAGGTGCCTGCTCTGGGTTTTTATGATCCTTGACATCCCCCTCTGTAAGAACATTTGTCCCATTGTATTTTCATCATCTCTTTGAGGACTAGAAGTGCACCAGTTCAGAGTTCCGGCCAGCAGTTGCTCTGACTGGACAGACGTTGATGCTGGAGGGTCAGGGGCGGTGGGTGCCCATCATTCAAAGGTGTTGCAGGCACCACTGCATCTACCTATCTGTTTCCCCTGATAAATGAACATACCACATCCTCATCACAGAGCCCTGCACCCAGCATGTACTAGGCATTCAATACGTGTTTGCATCAGTGAATTCAGTGGAAGTTTGCCCATGATCACACAGCAAACAGCCACAGAATGAGTGTGTTTGCTTAGTCCTGGGTATTCAGGCAACCATTCTGGAGGCTCTGCACCATCTCCAGTACAGAGATCAGCATAAAGACAGGCAGAGAGGTAGGAACAGCAACATCTATGAGAAACAATAGGCCCCACCAACATCTGCCAAAGAAGGGAATCAGGAGAGGTACCTAAGCCCCTCTGCTCATCCAGTGATCGTCAGAGCTGGAAAGGCCCTTCCGAGACTGGATTGACAAACTCTAGAAGAGAAGAAATCAGAGCTCAGGAGAGCTGGTTTCTGGGCTAAGGCCTTTGGCCAGTCAAGACAGAGCTTGGTCTAAGACTGAAGCCCTCGGGTCCGCCATTTGCCCCCTTCTCTACCCATGAACTGAGAGGGCTGCTTGCTGAGCTCCTTCAAATTCAAAGGCAAGATTCACAGCAGGTGGGTTCCTATAAGTAGACTAGAAATTTTAAAAAGACCTCTTTCATCTTGGAAGACTTGTTCTTTGGCCAGGAATTTACTTGCTACATTTAGGAACAAGACAAATGAATCAGAGAGAGTTAAAAATGACTTTAAGAGGTATGCATAAGAAAAGTATTAAAAGACTCTCTCAGGACAACTTCACTAGCTAATAAGCATAAAAGTTCTGACAAAAATCAGTCACCTTTGTCATGAAAGCAGAGGATGATTCCAGGCCAAAAATTGAAGCATTGAAACTGGGTCTAACACCAAGTCCAATTAAAACTGGCAAGGAGCTGGGATTCACCCCAATGCATTCATAGGCTTTCCAGCACCTAGATTATAATCAATTCCTTCCCCCTACAAAAAAAAAGGAATATAGAAATAACCTGGGACCTAAAAGAAGACAATCAGTCCTGATGGGCAGGACAATGGGGTAAGGTTGTAGAAACCTAATACTAACATTATTCAGATCCTACTTTGCATCAAACACTTTCCATGTATCATTTATTTAATCTCAACAGGTGTGCTACGGTCATTATACCCATTTCACAGATGAGGAAACTGAGGCTCAGAGGGTTGAAGTTTCTTGTTCAAGGTCTTAGATACCGCAGGGGTATCAGTCAGGGATTGGTCATGCAAGTAGAAAACAATTTAGGTGTTTTAAGCTGAAAAGGATCAGGAATGTTAATTGTAATTAGGCTTTAGGGGTTGAGAAAACAGTTGGAAGGACCCACGAAATGCGTGTCATGGGGGTGGAGAATGGATCCGTCCCACATTAGCTTTCAGGTTTACCTCTGCAACTAGGGTGTGAGTGAGGATTGCCACTCAAAGATGAAGATGATTTGGGAAGACGTTGTCAGTGGTGCAACTTCTCCAAAGCCCCAAATAGGTAATAGGGAAATAGAGAAGCCACTATAAGGCTTCTCACATCTACCAAAACCACACCTCTGTCACTAGCAGAAAATGGCTTCTCCTTCCTGTCCTCCTCTGTGTGTCTGGCACATGCATTTCACTGCAAGAAACTAAACCATGTCTGGAGCCATGCTGACAGGCAAGTATAGGAACTACAGTCCCACCCTCCCAACCCCTGACATACAGGGAAGAGCACAGGAAGGGGTGAGCATGGCACTGGGGGGCTCGCAGATAATACCCAGAACTTCAGTCCAGCTGGAAACCAAACACAGGTCTGTCTGATTCCAAAACTTACACTTTCCCACCAACTAGCCTCATAACGTGAGAAGAATATGTAGGCAGACAACTAAGAAAATCTACAGGTTATTATAGGATGCTAAGAAGCAGAATCTATATATCAAAAGAATAAAAAGTAATAAATAGTCATAAACCTCAATTTTTAGATTAACTATAGTAGAATTACATATGACCAGGAAAGTTGACCTATACTCAAGTCAGTTGAAGAGTTTATGGGTCATAATGATTCACGGATATGTGATCAGGTATTCAGAAATCACTGATTTCGGAACTCACATGCCTGATGGAAAAAACTAAAAATCTTATACTCTACTAACAACAGTAGCAATAAACTTGAATAGCTTCAAAGTTTATGATGTCACTTTACACATATTATCACATTTGAGCTTCGTGACAACTCTGCAAGGGGTTCAACCAGATATTACCCCGATCCATGTCACAGGAGAAATGAGGGGTGGAGTAAAGTCTTATAAAGTACTGAGTTAGTGCCACTTGGCACTGTCCTAACATCAGGGCCTCTTGTCACTGTCTCACATCCCGGCCCTCCTACTACCCTGCTGTGTGACCTTGGAACAATTCAGCACCTTTCAAGCTGGAAGGTTGCTGACATTGATGTTAATGTCAACATTAACACTGATGTGTTTATTTACCTGATAGAATTGATACAAGGACCATGATGTCAACACATTCAGGGAACATCTATTCTGTGCTATTTGCTGAATTAAATTCAGTTATGCCTGGGAGGCATAAACTTGCGTTAAGTTCAAAGAGTTACAGAAGTGCAAACAATTATCAACTATTTTCTTGGTATTTGTCTAATAAAAACTAAAATACAGGGGAAAACCCTAACAAAAACCAGATACAGGGGAAAATTTGGCTTTGTATTCCAATTTGTTTAATTCTTGTTAACTGAAACTATAGAAAAAGAGAGAAGTCTCTGCCCTAGAGAATCTTTGTAAAAAATACAATGGAGAAGACAAAACTTAGGCAGATAGGTCTTGTTTCACCCCCTTCCTCCCAACTTTTCCAGAGCCCATGGTGGTTTTTTACGCAATGTGGAATTTAATGAAATAGTGCCTCGTGTATTTTTTGCTACTAGTTCATGATAGTCAGACTGGTCCCCAGTACAAGACTATAGACATCTGGAAGGCATAGATTCCTGATGGAGAATTTGTTTTATCTTGAACACCAAGACTTATTGATTAGAGAGCCTCCCAGTTCAAAGTGTGGTCAGTGGTCATGGCATTGCCTGGAAACTTACTAGAAAGGCAGAAACCAAGACCCAACTCCTAATCCAGTTACTTGGAATCTTTGTGTTTACATAATTTCCAGGTAATTTGTGTGCCCATTAAAATGTGACAAGTGCTGACCAGCAGAATGGTATTAAAAAAAAAATTCTGAGGCTCTCAGCTGCAAAAAGCACTTCCATACTTTTGTGCTATGTTTCATGGAAACAAGAAACAAGAGGCAATAGGTGTCCCAACCTTGGCAAACACAAAATTTTACACATCTGTATCTCCTACCTCACCTGACATAATTCTGGACAGATTGTCTAGACAGCACATTCTTGAAACTCATTATGAATTCATCTGAGTGCTTTACTTACGGCCAAATTTATAAAATCATTAAACCTTATAGACATCATCAAGGTACCTGATTTCCTCCACAGTATAACTGCAATTGAGTTGCTATGGAACTGACAGAAACCGAAAGTGAGTTAGAGATTATCAGGGTTATAGAATTTCTCTTTGGGTTAATGAAAAGGTTTTGGAAATTTGGTAATAGTTGAACAACATTGTCAACGTAATTAATGCCTGTGATTTGCATACTTTAAAATGGTTTAAATGGCAGAGTTGATAATATACATTTTTCTACCAAAACAAGATTAACTAAAAAAAAGAGGAGAGAGTTTCTATGGGTCAGAAACATTGGGTTTAAGATGCTAGTAGGCTGGGATTCCTAGGCCAGTATCTAGTAAAGGCTCAAATCTTGCATTCCCCCTGTTCCTGAGAGATTCCTAAGGGAAAAGGAGTTAAAAAGGACAAACCAGGCAAACAGCCTTTATCGCCAGCTAATTGGTTGCTTATGGTATCAAAACATGCTGAAATGTCCTAAGTCTTCCAAGGGAAGTGGAACTTGGAAGGGGATCAGGTGACTGGAGCCTGGCAGAGATTTGCCGAAGCTAGAGGGCAAGCGATGGCCTGGCATGGGACATCCCAGGCGGAGGCAATGGGGTAGGACTGAGGAAGAGCAAGCCACACCTGGGCTTGGCGAAAGATTAGAGAACACACATAATGGGGCAGTTTTATAAAAGAGCTTCTGGTCATTTTTGACCATGATAAATCCTCACATATTAGCACTAGTCTAAAGATCACTTATTTAACCTTCAGCAGATGAGAGAGTTTAGTCCTTCCATGACACCCAGTGAATGGTACACCCTGGACTGGACCTCCTCTTGGGTCTGGGGCCCCATCCCTTCCCTTCCACCATTTTCAGCCAAGCAGGAATACATGGCAAGGATTTCTGTCTACTGCAAATTATTCACAAGAATCTCTCTCCTCCTCTGTCCTGGCATTTCTCACAAGAGGCAATGACTCACAGTTTAAAACCATCAGTACAAGACTTTAATGCATTTAAAGAGTAGATCCTTCTTTCTTCTATTTTTGTACCATAGCCAACCACTTCCCTAGTCCTTTGAAGTCCAGCAGTTGTTATGGTCAAAGACCAGAGAGCCAGAAAAAACAGTCAGCAAATGCACCAGTCTGGGCTTTGTTTATTCTTTTTTGGGGGCGGGGGTAATCATGTGGTAGTTGATGTGAGACCTTATAAGTCAATTACATGTTGGCTGAACAAAACCACTGTTACACAATTCAGAAGTTATACTCGAAACATGTGTGGAAATTCAAACATGGTATCATTAGAGATGATCATTTCCTACCACGCAGATCATCATCTTCCTTGGCAATAAATATGGATTTTGTGCATAGACGTAATCAAGTGTCCCAGTTTGCCCTGCCATGAGGGCCTTCCTGGACTTTCAGTGATAAGACCCAGGCTACTGGGGCAAGTTTGGTCACCCCATGTATACCCATACTTTGTGCTAGGCACCATTTAGGGAAGTGAAATACCACCCTTCTCATCAAAGACGTTACAATGATGGCAGAGGTAGTTCTAACATCCGCGGGCCTGTATCTGTGCATTTCCACGTATATGACCCACTCCTTGCTCATCAACCAAAGGCATCCATCTGCCTTGGCAAGAAAGTAGAGGGATGTGTGTGACTGGGACTCTTAAAGCCGAAATGCAAAGAGGAGGAAAGCACAGTACTGTGTGTCTTTTGAATTCTAAAATAGAATCTTCCGTTCAATACATAATCTTGAAAGTCATACTTTCTCAAGGACATCTAGTATAAATATTTTAAGCCCCAATGAATATCGCAAGGACCAGACCTGGATGACTTGAAACACTGAGTTTTTTCTAGGCAAGGCACAAAGAATGTTTAGGGTGGGACTTGGAGGAAACCACATCTGTAAGACAGGGAAGTTGTAGCCTTAGGGAACCAGTACAGAAAGGAGGGGGAGGCTGGCGAGCATGTGATCAGACACACGTGCAACGGCTTCCAACATCAGAGGGGTAGAGACACCTTGCAGGCTTTGCTGGCCTTCTCTGGTCACCGCCCAACATGGGGCAGCTGCTCAGATCAAATTGGCTCTCCTGAGCCTCCCTCAGTCCCTCCCTACACCCAGCGCTGACTAGACCCAAAAGTCTCTGCCTTCTGGTGAGAGGATGGAAGGGAGCCTGAGTGTGGGCAGGACAAAGGGCAGCAGCATGAAAGACAGACAGAAAAAGAGGAAAAGAGCAAGTCCCACATTTACCAGGTATGTCTCAAGGTCACCAGTGCAAGCAACCTGGAAACCCCTCAGGAGATCAGCAGTGTAATCTCTCACCCACAGATCCCTGGCCTCCTTTTCCAAAGCCACAGAGGTATATAAATCCCCCTTCCCAGCCAGATGCCATCTTAGGGAAAAAAAGGAGATGATGCTGAATGACTAAGCATTTGCCAAAATAAACTGCTTGAAAGTAAAAGAGATTGTCTGAATCAAAAGAGATTGAGATATAAACTTGCTGGAAAATAAATTTCACTCTAGTGCACCCCACCCTCCTGTCTTCCTCCCAGCCCTCTATCCTGTGTGATATGGTCCCATAAAGATTCATCAGCTATTGAAAATATGAACAAATTGGAAAGGAGAGGGAATGCTTTAAAGATAGATCATTCCATTACTTATCAGATATGCCTTGGACAGGCGCATTTTAGGTGGTGAAGCCTTTGCTAACACCTCATCGTTTCACCCCAGAGGCTAGGTGGTATTGCAGTGACAACCCCAAACTTCAGCAGCTCCAAAGCACAGCATTTATTTTTCACTCTTGCCACATGTCTCTTGAGAGTCAGTGAGTCAATGCTCATTATAATTCTTCAGGGACCTGGGTAAATGGAGCAGCCACCATCTGGAACTTTGCCAGTCACTGTGCTAAGGGAAAACGAGCTCAGAAGGGTCTCAAACCTGCAATGTAATGCTTCAGCCCCAAGTAATCCCAACTGCTTCACTGACAGCTCATTGGATGGCATCAGCTCCACGGCCCCACTCAGCCACAAGGGGGCCAGGAACTCAGCACCACCAGGTGCTTCACACCACCATTATTAATTCTTCACATCATCCGGGGGTACCCAGCGTTTCTTCTTAGCTGTCACTCATTGGAAAAGTAAGAGTTATCTGAGCCCTGTGTTAAATACAGAAGCACTGATGAAAGCTGATGAGCAAAAGAAATATTCGTGGGTACTTTTCATGATACCAGACACCACAGATAAACAAAGCAGTCCTCAAATTATCTACATGTGGCCCATCAGCAGCAAGTTGAACACCCCTATATCATGCTGTTTCAACATCACAATTCAGAGTCAAACTAGCTGCATGTATATACTTATTAATTGGCTAAGAGCTTAAACAGCAGCAGACAGTAAATCATAACATTAGCCACATTGTCAGACTAACTTCTCTGAGGTCAGATCAGAATCCATGTCACATTTGTCTCATTGATCTGCTGGGCAGAGTGTATATCAGTTAATATTCTTTACTGCAACAAACACTAAATTCCATCTGAACCCGTTTGTGCAAAAAAGGAAATTGCATGGATTATGTAGCTAAACAGATTAGGATTTCAGGCTAGGCTGTATCCAGGGTTCAAATGCTGTGATCAAGACAGCTTCTCTCTTCGTTTTCTAGCTCTTCTTTCTTTGTGGAGCGTCTATTCTCAGTCAGGCTCTCCTCTTGAGATGTCTTCCAGCAGTTCCTGGAGCTTTGGATATGGGGGTGGGAAAAGAGGTTGCTTCCTGATAGCTCAAAGAAAAACCCCTGAATTCAGTCACATGCCTGCTCTTTAATCTATCACAGTAGCCAGCAGCATGGATTGTGTGAAATGACTTATGCCAATTAGAGCTCACCTATCCCAAGAGATGGAGATGAAAGTCAGCAAAAATGGGTAAACCTGTTGAACACTTAACATGCGCCAGGTGCTGACCTAAAACTACATAGTGTCTGGACCCTGATATCAATCCTATGAGCTAAGCTTTACTATGATTTCCATTGTATAACAGAGAGAGGGTTGGAGAAGGGCAAGCAAGACGCTTCTGCTTACACGACAGTGTGCTGGGAGTTGATCTTCCCACCCACACTCTCTGACCTGGGAGCCCACACACATACCTACTATGCAAAACTGCCCTTGTGCCCATCACGCACCCAAACTCCTTACTGGAAAATGTGTGGTACGGTGGGAAGCAAAGAATAGCTGCTGGGCAACAGCCAGCTAATGTCTACTGCAGTGCAAAGAAAACTCATTGCAATGAGGTACAAAAGGGGTGAAATCTAAACTATACCAAAATTGTGCATAATAATTTTTATTATGCAAAATTTTTACTGCTCTCACGAACATTCTGATTACCTAAACGTAGGCTCATCTATTTACACTCTTTCCCAAGACATGGCCTACAGATTTTTTAAATTGGGACACTCTTTCAGTAATTAAAAAAGGAGGGGGGGTGGGGACTGTCATGTGAACCTACGAATAGCCCTCTCCACTTCCCGGAAGCTCTTGCACTGTCCTCATCTCCACTGCAGGCTCTTTTCTCTTAGATCTCCGGAGTTGTATCCATAAAGCCACTTGAGGAAGAGTCGCCTCCTCGCCCTTTTTTTCTCTCTGATCTCTGTGAGAAGAGCAAAACTCCTTCCAGCAGCCTCACCACTCCACCCTACCCCAGAAACTCTCTCCTTACATTTCTTTGGCCAAGAGGTGCCACCTACCGCCTCAATTACTCACAAAGGAGGCTGGAACTAAGGTGATTGGTTATATTGACCAGGACTCATTCCTTCGGCTGGTCACCGAGACCTCTTTTTCTAACCTGATTCCAATATCCAAGTCACACCAGGCTTCTGTTGAACCAGGAGGAAGGGGACAGTGACGGAGTTTCAGGGAGGCCTGCCCACCACCATCCCACACTGCAGCTACTGCTACAGAGACCCCATGAGAACTAAGGCATTACCCCACATTCTCTGATAACAGTGACTCAAGCTGCTTCCTGAAGATTCTGCCTCTACCAGGGCACCACTCTCTCCCCCTCCCTGGGCACGAGCTTCCACTACAGACACCCCACTAAAGCTATGCACCCCAGAGGTTCCAGAGCTACTCCAAGAAGCTTTCACAGACTGCTGGTTCACTTTATTCCTGGCCCAGTAATTTTGTATTGACCTTGACAATACAATGACCAGAAACTCTCACACCCCACCCTTTGTAGAGAGGAAACCAAGGCTGTTGGAGCTCAGTGAATCACCCAGGATCATGTGGCTAAAAAGGGCCAGTGCTGGGAAGTCCAGCAAGGTGCCAGCTGAGTTGATTGCTGGTGAGAGTTCTCTTCTGGCTGACAGATGGCTGCCTTCTTACTACGTCCCCTCGTGCTCTTTCCTCTATTCACATTCTTGGGGAAGACGGACAAATCTTCCTCTCTCTTCCTCCACTCCTAAGGCTGCCAATCCTACTTGATCAGGACCACCTCATTCTCCCTTAGTTACCTTCCTAAGGCACTATCTCCAAATACAGTCACATTGAAGGTTAGGGCTTCAGCATGTGAACTTAGGGGTAGAGAATTCCGTCCACAAGACTCACCTTCCACTATCTTACTGCTTCTTTTCTTCCTTTCCTGGTTTTCTTCCTTCCTTCTTTTCTTCTCCCCTCTCTCTTCTTGTCTAATTGTTTGTGGGACTGCACATCCTGCAGAGAGCAATCTTCCCAATCTATCGCTCTAGATCCCAAACTCCCACATCCAAATCAACCACTGTGCTCAATAAAATTAAGGGCTCTCCTCAGTGCCTTTACAGATAATATAGATGATCCCTTTGTAGACATGAGAAGAATTTGGAGAGTATGCTGAATATGACTCACTTAGTCTGCCTCTCTCTAACTTCCCTTCATTGGTCCTAATTCTTTCTTCTGGAGTATATGAGCCAGTATTAGTGCAATACTATATTTTTTTAAATGCCAAAATTTCGTGTGCCTACAGTAACAAATGTTTTTCTCACTTGCAGGTTTACAGGTCCGCTGCAGTGGCTGGAGCAGCTGTCTTGGGCTGTAGTCAAGTTCTGCTCCACATGCCTCTAATTCTGGGGCCAGCTGCCACCTGGGGCTTTCTGTTCTCCTAGAAAATTCAAGAAGCCAAGCCAAATGACCTCTGCTTGCATCATGTCTGCACAATTACCACCAGCCAAAGCCAGTCAGTGGAACAGGGAAATGTACTTTTTCCCATCCCCTACCTCTGGGAAAAAGGCTGGAGGGACCATGGCAAAAGAAAAGAATTAGTGGGCACATAATGTGGTCTGCCATATGGATTATCACGGAACAAAGCAACTGCATGTGCTCCTTCTTGCCATACTGTGTCCCTAAATATTTTACAGCAGATTTAAAATCTCTTTCTAACTTAATATTTCAAATACACGTCCCTGTGTTACAGGCTTCTCCATCATCTGGATGGCCAGCTATAGTGTCTCCAGAACAGAGTGTCTGCACCATGCCATAATGTGAAAGAGTTGGGGGGCATGGGTGGATAGAACCCTAGCTGCTTGGACCTAGAAGGACCTGGGATCAGGGTGTCCTTCTCACACCATGGTGCACTGGAGTCAACAGAGATTCTCATGGCCAAAGGCATTGTGCCCAGGGGGCACATCATTGGCACAATTGCTGCACTAATATTCAGCTGACTTCCCCTCAAGCTCAGAGATTAACATCTCAGCACATTTGACAGTCACCGCAGCTCACTAGTGAGGACACTCTCCCTCAGATGCCCTTTCCCACCCCCCTTCAAAGTCGGAAGACCTCCTGTCTTCCAGCCTCAATGTACATGGTAGCTCCCTCTCAAGGAAGGATGCTGAGCTCTCCCAGGCAGCTTTGAACATCTAACCGCTCTGATTCAGTCTTTCATTCACCAAATATTTTATTTTGTACCTAATACACCAGCCTCTGTGCTAGATCTCAGGATGCAAAGGTGGTCAGTCACAGTTTCTCCCTCAAGAAAAAACTGATTCAAGATAGTCAGAGATACGCAGCACCCTGCGGTGACTACAGTACGATGGATAAGTGTGATTTGAGTCAGAGGCACCCGAGGAAAGATACGATCTCAGGCATTAAAATCTTCCTTATGTTGAGCTGAAGATTTTATTTATGTGACTTCCACCCATTTGTCTTAGTGACCTCATCCATTTAGAAAACGAAGCTAATTTCTCTTCCAAAGAGCATCCTAACAATATCTGCATTTACTGATCATTTGTTCCTATATCCCCAAAAGATAAAGGATTTGTGGTGAGTCTGAATTTTCTGGATGGATGGCTCTGTCTACAGGAAATCTTTCGAAGTGGTGGAAAGGGTTTGAGCATTAGGGGCGGACATCTCTGGGTGTGAATCCCCCAATTCTCAGCACTCTTGCAAGTCGACCCCTTGGAGCCTCCATTTTCCAATCTGCAAAATAAGACTGTATCATCTCCCTTGCAAACCAATGGCACGGATTATATAAGTTATAGGCTGGACCATGCCTTGCACAGTTGTTGACATGATGCAGGCCTTCAAAAAGTGATATTGTTATCATCTTCTCTGAGTCTCCAATTCCCCAGCAATTATGTTTGGCCTTCAATAACATAGTAATAACCCACTTTTGCTTAAAAAAAAAAAAAAAAACTGGTTAACCAGCTTTTTACCGCCAGGTGGCAGTATCTAAGACACCTGGGATTTCCTTCCAGCAGCTAGAGCAATAATGGAAAAAAATGACACAGTATTAAAACACAGCTAGTAAATGACAACTGGCTTCCAAGCCAAAGCGCAAACATAATAAATATTTTCTCATCCAGCAGAACCTTCCAGGAGTATTTGATTTGCTTTACAGCTGCATGTGACATGATAAAGTCACTGAGCAACCTACTCATTCCAGAGCAGGGAAGCAACAATTTATGTAGAAAACAAAAGGCAATGGTAGGAGGAAAGAAGAAACAGTAAGAGGTTTAAAAATGAAAATAAAATTTTTAATTTAAAACCACAACCTACAAGAAGGAAAAAATTAGAATCAGAAATCAACTCCCACATGTTTGAGAATCAACTGAATAAAGCCCAGTGTAAAATACATCTTTAATATACAGTCAGATATACTGCAGCTTATCAATTGTTCACTGTGTAATAAGTTGACAGATATTTACCAAGCATCTCGCCCATGCCAGGCCCATGGTACAATGTGAAAAGAATTCTAGCATGAGATTGTCCACAGCACAGTGGAATCTCACAGAAGCCTCTCCAGGGAGATAGCATTTTTTAGTTGAGCACAGAAGGGGTTGGCCTGTCCTGGCAAGTAGATGGTAGAGCACAAGAAAGGGGCCCTTGGAGAGGTGCTGAGAAAGGCAAAACGATAATCCACACCGGATGGGCAAATACCCAGAGGTATGAATAACTATATTTGAATAACAGAATCCAAGTCAGAAGACGGGGAGGAAGTGACAGGGAAAGGGGCCAGAAAACTAAGCAGATCCCCAGAGACCATAAAAATCTGGGGTAATAGAAATCACCAAAGACCTTTAAGCAAAGGATAATACGTAGCTGGTGCTTGTTAGAGAGGCCACTTAGTTGGAGTATTAAAAGTTTGACGCCAGACATGCCAGTCGGGATGTGTTCATCGTGGCCCAAAGGAGAGGTCACAATAACCTAAACAGTGGCTGTGATAGTGAGAATGGAGATGAAGGAGGCCACTGGATCATCCAAGTGGATGCAAAAGAATAATCCAAAGTGGGTCAGTTTTCTAGCTTGGGAAGGAGTATAAGAAGGAGAAAGAAGAAAAATCAAGATTATCAAGAACATAGAAACGTGCCCAAACTGTGCTAAGTGAGTTAGCAAAACATTGTGAATTTGGCCATGATAAAGACACAGGTTGTGCAGCAAACGATTAGCCTTGCCTGAAAAATAATTCGTCTCTTGCCCCCAGTTCTTAGAAGGTGACCCCAAGCCCTTGGAATATTCTTCCTGAGAAGAGACTTTATTTACCCAGGGGCCTGTGTCCACAGTGGATGTTCTGTGCTAACATGATTTAAGTTGGAGGCCTTGGGCCACCTGGTATCAACCTGACCTCTGGAAAGGCACATGAGCAGTTAGCCCTGTCTACATGACAGCCTCCAATGTAAACCCAGAGACCAAGGCTCAGGTGAGCTCTCTGGTTCACAATACTCCATGCGCATCGCCACATCTTGTTAGTGGAAGGAATAAGTGCTGTCCACAGTCCACTGGGACTTGAGCTCTCCCAGCCTGTGTGCCTCTTCTCTTTCCAATTCTGATCTGTGTCCTTTCACTGTATGTCCTAGTCCACTTGGGCTACTATAACAAAATTCCATAAACTGAGTGGCTTATGAAAGAACAGAAAAGTATTTCTTTTTTTTTAATTGCTTTTTTATTTTTTTTAATTTTTTTCTATTAAATCATAGCAGTGTACATTAATACTATCATGGGGTACAGTGAACTGTTTCTGTATACATTTTGAAATACTTTCATCCAACTGGTTAATATAGCCTTAGTTATTGTGTTAAGACATTTATATTCTACATTTAGAGAGATTCATATGTACCCTTATAGGATGAACCATAGGTATGATCCCACCAATCGCCCTCCCTCTACTCATCCTCCACCCACCCCGCCCCTCCCTCTCCCCTCTCCCCATATTCCTGGGCTAAAATTGGGTTATAGCTTTCCTATGAAAGCTACAAATTAGTTTCATAGTAGGGCTTCCACTCTTGGGATACTTTGCTAAAGTATTTCTCACAGTTCTGGAGGCTGGGAAGTCCAAGGGTACAGCACCAGTAGATTTGATGTCTGTTGAGGACCTACTTTCTGATTCACAGACAGTTGTCTTCTTGCTGTGTTCCCAAATGGTAGAGGGGTAAAGGAGCTCTCTGGAGTCTCTTTCATTACTATAAGGACACCAAATCAATCTCTTCAAAGATGTTACCTGCTAATACCATCACATTGGAGATTAAGTTTCAACATATGAATTTGAGGGATGTCAACTTCAGTCTAGAGCACTTGTAATAAAGCATAACCATGAGTATAATGGCTTTTTTTGAGTTCTGTGACTAGGGAATCACTAAGGACCTCCCAAAATGCACAGATAGAGAAACACAATGTGGACTTTAAACTAGAAACCTGGTCAGTCAGTGCAATGACAATGAGTGTGACCCAGTACTGCACCAATAGCTCAGCAAATATTCTTTTATAATCCTTGAAATAATTCATCATATGGGAAGAATTACTTCCATTTCATAGATGAGAGATTGAGGTTCATATGTATGTCCCAACTAATAAACTGAGCACTTTGCATCACGGATTCAAACCAGTTTGCCTGCTTTCAAAGACATTTCTAACATCAGCATATGTGTATAATGAACTGGAGAGGTTCACACTTAGAAATATTGATATTAACAAGATTTTTTTTTGTTCTGTATTGCAGTCCTCTTATTTCCTTGTATCCTGTATACCTTTCCCTACATTAAAGCAGCAGGTAGAACCCCACTGTATATTGACTCAAAGAGGAGATGACCCAGAGGAATGCAGCCAGAACACAGGATGCAGTTTGGAGGTTTCGGTTTTGAAAGCTGAATGCCTCTAGACAAAAGTTGAAAGAATGTGTAGTGAGAATGGATCCTCTGGGACCCCAGTAAGCACACATGTGCTGGGGAACAGACAGAGAAGAAATGAAGAGACCTGGGGTCCATCCTCACCCAAGCAAGGAGTGTGAGCTGGTTAAGCCCCCAGTCGGTTTAGAGAACACAAGGCAGAGTCTGGGGAGCACCCAGACTGTCCCCAAGTCCACGCTCAGCAAGGCATGAGAGCAAAGACATGTCTGTGTGGTGGCTCTAGATAACTCTGCGAAGCAGCCTCAGAGTGTTGTGAGAACTGCAGAACCAACTGGAAATGGTGTTTTCCTTTACAGCAGGGTGGGGCAGGAAACAGTAGAAGGTTCTCCCTGCCATGGAGCCCAAAGGGGACTCATGGTCAGAGATGAGAGAGGATGCATCAGGGGACAAATGGTCAATGCTCAGAAAGGAATGTCAGCCTGCTGCATCAGCAGCCAGAGCCCCCATGCCCCCTCCAAAAGCTCTGAGAGCTCAGATGCATCACAAGGCAAAGATGTCCAAATGACCAGAACCGTGTTTCCACCACCTACACCCAGCGGTGGCATTATATCAAAACAAGACTCCCCCTGTAGAGAAAGAAAGTTACATTTCTGACTACTCCTGAGGCCGTAAAGCTAGATGCCTACCTGCTACCTGGGCTTGCACCTGTGTGAGCAGAGCGATGGCCTCCCCTGGGGTTTCAGCACAAACTGGTAACAAACACCGCTTGATGCCACGTGAGCATCTTTTGCGGCTGCTCTGGGAAGCAGATGGTCCTCAGTGGGTGATAGCCCAGTGGTAACACTCTTTATTTAGTCTGTCAGGTCCCTAGGAGATTCATTTCTGCCTCCTTAGGGAGGTTTACAGCCATTGCTCTGGTTGGAACGTCAGAGCCTTCTGACAGCTGGAAGCAGAGCCAGGAAGGGTGGAGCAGCATCCCTTAGGAGGACTTTGGACACGTCAGAGGATCCCCGACGAGGGTCAGGAGGCCTGAGACCCCTGCTCTGCTATCATCAGTGCTGGGACCTTAGCCAATTGAGTCAACCACTTTCTGCTTTGGTTTCCCATCTTAAAATAGGGAAGATCAATTCTTCGCTGCTTAGTCACAGTAGTAAAGTGAGGAAGAAATGAGGCCAGGAGCCAAAAATCTGGATTAAGGACCAAGGGCGGCTTGATACAGACCCATTGACGTCCCCACTTTCCGTCATAAATGTCAGGGCTGCATCTTTTAAGACATAGACATCATTTAAGCCCGTATATTAGCCTGCTCAGCCAGACACATAGTAAATGTTCAATATAATGTCACCTAAAAGTATTAGAAATTGTCTTTACCTAAGCCGTTTTAAAGCTCTGGAATCTAGATGAGACTTAGAATTAAAATGTGCATGGTAGAGGGAAGTCTATGTATTTTTCCCTCTGAAAGATGTTAATAAAATGATGACATGCCTTATAGGTAATAGGTCTTAGAATCAAGGAAATCTGTTATTATCAAGGAGTTAGACCTAATCTGTCATAGAGAAAAGGTGACAAAGATCTATCCTCTCCCACCCTGAACACAGCCCTCTCTCACACACAGAGTCACATCCCCACAGATGCTAAGTTGGTTCCAAGGGAACCAACATGAGGTAGCCCTCAGTCTTACATTCATTTCCATGTTCCAAAAGTCTTCCACATGGTGGGAAGCTCCCCTAAGGCAAACCCGGTGGGCACCTAGCACCGCCCAGAGCCATCAGGCCCTGAATCTAAGCCATCTATAGCCCCACTCACCAGGTATGCTTCACTTGACCCATACATGCATTGACATCATCATCATGATTAGAAGTAGATTAGTTGTCCACATTTAAATATTGGAATATGTCACCTAAAACTCAAGACAGCTGATAATGCTGGACCTCTATTCCCCATGGCAACCTGTGCCAAAAGGCAAGAACCTTCTCCCCTTTAGACAGATTGGGTACTCTTGGTTTGGCCTCAGACCACCCGGCCCCAGCAAAATGGGTTATCAAGCACCTGCTACCCACTGCATGACTTAGTGTGCCTACTCAGCCCCTTCAGAGACCCCGCTAGGGTTGCTGTTGCCCCAGTGTCATTCACAGATGAACTAGAAAATGCCAGGATGGCATGCCTGTGCTCAATTACACAGCCAGCCGACAACAGAGCCAGGACTAAAAATCACTTCTTGTCCATCCCCAAACCCTACCCAAGGTTTTTTCACCATGCCAGCCACCTGCTTAACCTCTGGTGACCAATTCAGGTTCTCAGATGCTTTGAGACTAGGAAGGAGGTATCTCAGACAACAGGTTCAAACATTCCAGTCACTGCCAAGAGCTGTTCCCCTTTGCAAATAAACATGCAGCTCATACACATCAGTAGTTGTGTGTTTTATTTGAGGAGGGTCTAAGCTGAGACTCTGCTTATTTCTGGGTGTGCTGATGAAGTCCACTTGGTGAACCGCTGAGACTGAATCCCAGGCCCCTTGACACCTGGGGTTGTCAAAGACCAGCCCCTGGCCTACCCCACACTCCACCATGTTAACACCTGACCCATGTTGGACCTCTATTTCACTCTGCGGGCCTCGTACCTTCTAATACCCAGCTCCCACCTGCCACTGGAAAAGCTCTTGCCAATCATATTCTGATTTCATAAGTGAAGAAACAGGTTCTGAGAGGACAAATGTCTTGGCCAAGGTCTCAGGACAAATAAGTATATTGCAGAACTTTTAGAGAAGGTTCTCTTTTTAGGGAACCTAAGGAGTCTCCAGCATCTGTCCTCGCTGGTTGGCAGATGAGGTAAGGGAACGTGGGTTCCAGAGTATGGAGACTTTCAGAGTAATGGCAACTGGCAGGCTTTGGAGCATCTCAGGAAAGGGTCAGGCTTCCTCAGTTCCCCTCTCAGCCCTGTGACCAGTTCTGTACATCACACTCATCCGCTTGGTTTCCAGCTTCTCACCTATAAAAACAAAAGCCTTTAACCGTGGGACCCTCAACATTCTCCCAGTTCTAACAGTTCCTCTACAATCTGAGCACAACCAAATGTTTAGCTTCCTGCCTTACAGTGTTTCCTCACCCCTCTGCGGCCCTCGGGTTCATGAAATCTGAAGTCAAGTGTACGTTTTATACAGTCAAGACCTACATGGGAAGGCAGGCAAGTTATTGAAGGGAAAAAAGACTGCCCTAGTTTGCTTAATCATCTCTGTCTGATATTACTTTTTCAGGAGTGCCCAGAGGCCATTTCTCCAGCCCAGCAATTTTTTTGGCATCTGGGTTTCCGTAAAACAGAAGATTTTCCTTTAGGCTAAGTTAGGGAAGAATTTGGATTCTAGACAGATCTTCTGCACACACGACTCCATTTGAAAGACTTTCCTATTGTTTCTGGAAGCCCTAAGAACATTAAGCATATGCTCAACCTTTTTCTTTTTTTCTAATAGTCTCATGAAAATGAGTCAGTTTATAGTGTTTTTTGAACTGAGTTTTACATTCCTGTGGGCTGGTAGCTCTTGAAATCGGTGAAAATCTACTTCCTAGGAGTTGAGTAACTTGAAAAACTCTGATTCTGATTTCTGAAAACCAGAAGCTCAAGTTTCACGTCCCTCAGGCTGTTCTCATCCTGACATAAGAGGTGACCTCAGCACCAACTTCCTAAACACAGCACCAACCACTTCAATGCCTTCATATCTGGTAACGCTCCCCCTGTGCCAAGTACCATGGCTATAAGCCACCACCCCAAAACTTAGTGACTTCAATATTTACCGTGGACAACTAATCTACCAATAGTCATGATGATGATGTATGTAGGGGTCAAATGAACAACTTGATGCAGAATTTGTAGCACAGAGCTTGGGTCAGCAGAAACACTCATCTCTGTTCCATTTGGTGTCATCTGGTGTGGTTAAAGGCTAGAGCTGGAATCACCTGAAAGATCTTTTGCTCTCTTGTTTCCAGGGCTGGATAGACTGATGAATGGAACCTCTGGGGTTCTTTGCACATCCCTCTATCTTTCTTACGTGGTTTCCCATGGGTTCTCTCTAACCTCTGGCTTCAGGACTTCTTACAGGTCATCTGAGGGCTGCCCAAGGTGAATGACCCAAAAGAGAGTACCAGGCAGAATCTGTATTGCTTCTGACGTCCTCGCCTCAGCAGTCATGCAGAGTCAGCTCTGCTGTAGTCTGTTGATCAAGTCAGCCCCACAGGCCAGTGAAGTTCAAGGGGAGGGAACCTAAACTTCACCTCTCAATGGAGGAGGGTCAAGCCCACATCATCAGATGGTCATGTGGCATAGGATATGGACTGGTGCTGCCGTCTTTGAAAAATGCAACCTGACACACTCAAACCTGTCAGGTAGATATCCATGTCCCAAATTACAGTTGAAGATAATGAGCTTGACAAAAATGAAGTGACCTGTACCACGACCACATGATGAGCCAATGTCAACACCGATTCAAGAGGAAAGAGGCCTGAGGGAGGGAAAGTTTGGGGAGTAATGAAGCCCCCCAACTATCCCTAAGTCACTACAAGGAACTAAGACCATAGAGGTTGTGCCCAGAAGGAAAGAGGGGTTTCAACTTGCATGCCACATGAGACTATGATAGGCAGGGACAGGGACTAACTTGCTTGTCTTTTAATCCCAGCAGAGCTTTGCTCAGAGGGCACTGAGTGGAAAGGTGTGGGAAGCGTGGGTGTGGGAGCTAGCACTGGGTGAAGCTGTGTGACCTTGATCAAGGCTTTTATCCTCTCTGAGCTTTGATTTCCTCATCTATTAAACAGAAAAACTAATAGCCTGATAACAAGGTTTTGTGGAGAATTCAAAGTGCTGGTGTGTAAACTTCTTGCTACATAGTAAAAAATCAGTGAGTGGTTATTATCACTATTATACAGATATTTATAAAATGGAAACAAATCAATAAGTTCTAAAGTTAAGGTTTTTATCAGGTACAAGGTATGTTGGAAACTTTACTATTTGAGTTGATGGGGGTGGGGAGCACAAAGCTGGGTCTGAGCAGAAATAGTAGACAGGAGACAGCTTGTTAAGTTCAGAACCGTTGACGCAAGTACATGGCTACAGATGCTGGAATCAGAAAACTTTATTTGAACTTGATCCAATTGCTTAATTTCTCAAAGCATCAGTTTGCTTATCTGTAAAATTAAGATAATGTATTGATCTATAAATGTGTATATAAATGAAATAATCAATAACACACCTAGCAAACTACCTGGCACAGAGGCAAATTTCAACACATACTATATTCAGTAAATACTGTATTCTATGTATTATCCATTACATACAGGACCTTTCTCCTTAATTTCTGAAGAACAGCAGCTTTTTCATATTTATATTAACTATTTGTATTCAATTAAGTTGTTGAGTTGAATTTACACCACCCATCCCAATGGATTGATTTAGGCCGTAGAGCCATGCGTTCAAAAAAGCACTGACTATATGCCAGGCATGGTTCTGGCTGCTCTTGTCCCCAGGGCTGGATAGACTGAAACCATTCGGGTCACTCACTTTGGGCAGCCCAGAGTTGCTCAGTAACAACTGAGAAAACAAAACACAGGCCACAGCCCTTGAGGAGACACGGTGTACACAGGAAGAGTTAGCAGGGGGGGACTGTTGGGGGAACTTGCTGCCTGTTCAGTTCTGCTCAACAGGACAGAAATAAGCCTCACATTTGCTCCTTCCTGCGTCTGTTGAAGTCTGCCTGTTACATGTTAACTCCACAATTTCTATGCACATAAGCTCGTGTGCGTGAAGACATTACTCGTTCAGGCCAAAGTTTGGGATGGTTGTAGGCAACAAGTATTATCCTGCTTCCTGGCTTCCCTCCACCCACTGGCCTTGCCAGGGCACCTGGAGGAAGGAGAAGAGTAAAGTGAATTGAGACCTGCTTCCTGCCTCCTCCTGCTTTTTCTAATTCCTCAGTGGTACCCTTCTTTCTGCCGCCTTCTTCTTCATAGGACACATACTCTTGTATTTTCATTTCTTCCTTATGCCAAAAACTTGCTCTCCATTTTGAAATATGCAGCACCTCTCACCCCACCTTCACACATAACAACTCTGCAGATTCAATTTCTTTACCATGAGACTCAGAGAAATCAGGTGTCCTAAGGGCTTAAGCCAGTGAGTGGCGGAGCTGATCTGAAAGCAAGGCTGCCTGATTCCATGTTCCCCATGGAATCAGTTCAGTTCTCCTCAACAAGCATTTAACACATGCCTGCCTTGTTCCAAGTATTGGGGAAATAGCAATGAACAAGACGTGGGTGCTGCTGCCCAGGAGCTCACAGAGTAATGGAGGGGTTAGGCACAGCAGAAAGGAATTTCAAATTTAAGCAACGTGAGATAGTACATGTCAAATGTGGGCTTTGGTGCCTGGCATGTAGTTGAGGGCAGCCATTATTCCCATGAATATGAGTACAAGGTCAAGGGAAAGCAGCAGTGCCATGGGGCACAGACAAGGGACCCACAGCCCAGTCTTGGATGCATCGTGTGAGTTCTACACCCTGGGTCATTTACACTCGAGGTCATACAGTATTCAGCTTACAGCATCACTTTGGAGAGACCCAGGGGAAAACGGAACAGCTCCAGATAAAATGTGCAAGTAGTGAGAGGACTTGAACCCTATCATCGAAGACTGAGACAGAGAAGATTGAGGATCAATTAGGAAATAATCTGCCTGCTTATAAAAATAACCATAAATAATACTTTTTTCAAAAAATTTTATGTTTGCATTTCAGCGAAAGAAACCTGAAGGTAAGTGTAGCAGCTCCATAGACATTAGGAGTCCGGGTTCTTTTTATCTTTTTGCTCTAACAACCTTAGCACTGGCTTTTATTCTTAAGGTTGCCTCATATATTCAAAATGGCTGCTAGAGTTCCAGCTCTCACTTCACCCATCTAGTCAGAAAAGGAAAAGAAACGGGGGGGGGGGGGGAAGGGGGAGAGGAAGGATCACACATCAGTCCTTTTTAAGGCATTTTCTTGGAAGTTCTAACCAACAGCTGTTATTTGCATCTCATTGGCCAGAATTTAATTACATTGCTCCAGCTACTGCAAGGGAGGTTGGGAGATGCTGAACATGGCACCCCTGAAAAAAATTTGACTTCTATTTTTAAGGCAGAAGGAAAGAATAAATATTGGGTAGGCAACCAGAAATTTCTGCTGCCAGGAACATAATACCTACCTACTTACAAGGGCTCTCTGGAGGAACAGAGGTAAGTATCTTCCATGGGAGAATAGAAGTAGAAGACAAGTTCCTCCTTAATCTAAGAAGAATGTCACTATTCTCAGAGTTCAACAAACCATGGACTATGGCTGTCTCCTGCAATAGAGACTCCCCCTTTGTTGGAGTGTTCTTGGGGGCCTTGGTAAGGGAAAGGGAATGCTGTGGCCAGGATTTGAGACATCAAAAATAGGAGTGGGCTTGATGAATACTAAGATTCCCTTTTCAGTTATGAAATGTAAGGTTTTCCCCTTACAAAAGAATTTCGGGCATCCTCTAGCTACGAAGAGAGGTATTCTGGGACAATAGAAGTGACCTTCCAAAGGGCCTCAAGTCCCATATAGGCTGTCACACGCTGGGCTCGTGAGTCTGAGCAAACACAGGCACTCTGTGAACAATGTGTTTATGTTTTAAATCATATTTAAATTATAGAGGTATAGAATTTATTGAAGAATTAGGAAACCCAAATAAGGGGAAACAAGATAAATGAAAACCATCGAAATCTCTTTAGTAGGAGGAGTCTCACAGCTCCAGGGGAAAATATTCCTCAGCTCAAGTCCACCTTCTACCTCCTATCAGTTTAACACGTGCAGAAAATTTATTTAGCTTCTGAGATTCTCATTTTCTTTGTCTGTAGAATGACAATAATTGTAACTACCTTGAAGAGTCATTGAAACAAGTTTGTTTAACACATTTAAGAGACAAAACACATGTATTTTTTATTTTTTTCTTTATTTCCACATAACACTTATGTCCTTAATACATAACACATCATCAAAAATGTTAGTCTCCTTTCTTCTTTCCCACCATCTGTACCAACCACTATGAACATTAAGGATATTTTGTTATGTAGGTTTCATATCATTACGAATATATCTTTGCATTCTGTATCTTACTTAGCACGTCACAATCACTTTGTCATAATGGACGCCTCATAAACAATTTTCATGGCTGGGTAATGCTCTATCATAACTAATAGATCAGAACTAATTTGATCTCGGGAATTAATGTATTTCTCCTACATTTCCAGAGAGAGAAGAACATTTTGTGAATAAGACCTCTTTTTTCATTTTGGATCATTCCTCTAGAATATATTTTCAGGAGCTAAATCACTGTACCAAAGAGTAAAAAATAATTTAAAGCCTTTGGTACCTATTGCCAAAGTCTTTTTCAATATTTCATTTTTATGTATAAGCCGGTTTCACACAGGAGTTTTTTGTCTGTCATTCCTTTTAAATTGTGGGTCTCTTGAGGACAAAGTTATATTTTTTATCCTGCAATTCTATCCCCTTTCAGAGTACCTGACCATAGGAGATATCTAATAAATATTTACTTAATGGATAAAAATGATCATGCCTATTCACATTTCCATCAGCGTAAGATGCCTATTTCACCGCATCGTCATGATAACTGAATATACTCAGATGGGGGTGGAAGGTGAATCCAGAGGAAAAATTCCTAACTGATGTCTTTCCTGACCTTTCTAGAAATTCACGGGCTACCCCAGCACTTACAAAGGCAGCCATAACCTATGCTTCTGACTCCTCATTTCATGTCTACCCTTCCTAACTTATATGCACAGCCAGCCAAGGTGCCTATTTGAATGCAGTCTTTGACTCATAACAAAAGCAGTGAGTGTTCTGAAAAATGTTTACATGTCTCTATTGCTATGTGACAAAACTTAGTAACTTAAAAAAAATGAAGTTAGCTTATGATTCTACAAGTTAATAATATTTAACATGGGCATTTCAGTGAAACAGTGCCTCTGGTCTTGAAAAACTTACTCACATATCTACAGATACCGGGCAGCTCCTCTCTCGGGGGAAGCCCTCTGACTGAGGATGGCTTGCCTCCCTCTAGCAGACTAGCCCGAGCTTATTCACGTGGCATCTGGAAGGGTTTAAAGAAATAGAGAACAGAAGCAGCCATTGCCTCTTAAAGGCTGGGCTCAGAACCAGCTCAGGCTCATTTCCACTGAATCCCATCAGACAAACCATCTCAAGGTCAACGCAGATTTAAAGGCTCCACAGAGTCTAACCCTCCTTAGACAGAGAAGCTACAAATCTACATTGCATAGGAAGTACATGCAGAAAAGGAAGAATGAAGAATTTAGCCATTTTTGCAATTGATTCACAGTGTTTCTCCAAGTAATGAAATGAATCAGTCTACTGAGTGGAATTACTTAATCTTGTCCATCTGGAACTTGGAGATTATTTATACTCAATAGTTTATATAGTGCTGCAGAGATTTAAGAGATTTTAAATGGTGTTACCCTGGCTAATTTTTTGTGTACCATCACCTTAGGCAGACAAGGCAAGGGCTTCCTTCCTCAAATTTTAGTTGAGGGATGGGTCTTGATGAAGTTTACCCCGACTGGGAGGCGGACAGCTCCCACCAGTCCCTGAGTCTCTCCTGCTTTGTGTCCTAATCACACGGGAAGTTGCTTATCTCCTCATTCAGAAATAAAAGCCTCAATTCCATTCATCTCTAACCTGCACCATATTATTTAGAAATAAGTGCGAAGGGTTGAGGTGGGGGTAAAATTAGAACAGAAGCTGCCATGAGTCCATTCTTGCCTGGCCCAGTTCTGGCAATGGTGTTTCAAGTCAGGCTCTGAGGCAACATTAATAGCCTGGATTATCCTGGATTTGTGCCGAGAGCTCACAGAATCCTCCAACAGGCTCAGCTTTGTTCACTGTAACTTGTCATCTGTGACATGTGATTTCAGGAGGCAGGAAGGAGACAGTCCTGCAGCTCACCTGCCAAACCCGGCCTGCTTGAAATCCCCTTAATGGAAGACCAGGCCATTTCTTTCTCCGTGAGAAATCTGTTCAAAAATGTAGACCACCAGGATATTAATTATTATTATAACACTGCTATAATGCATTTTCGAATTATGTACAGAGCTGCATTACTGACGCACAGGGATACACTCTGAGAAATGTGTCATTAAGGCAATTTGGCCCTGTGTGAACATTCCGGAGGGTACTTAGATAAACCTAGATGGTCAGCCTACTCCACACCTAGGCTGTATGGTGTAGCCCACTGTCCCTGGGCTACAGTCCTGGACAGCATTTGACTGTACCCAATACTGTAGGCAATTCTAACACAATGGTATGAATATCTAAACATAGCTGAACATAGAAAAATTATAGTAAATACATGGTACCCTCTTACGGGACCACCATCATACCTGTGATCTGTTATTGGCAAAAATGTCTTTATGCAGTATGTGGCAGCATTTATATATATAATATCTATTTATGTCTGTAATATGTATATCTAAATTTATATAACATTATTATATTTTGTTACATAGAATATAAGTGACATGTTTATAGTTATAACTTATAGTAATATAAGTTACAGTTGTATAATTTATTATACAATTATAAAACATAATAATACAATAATTTAATAATTATTTTAATGGAAAAATATATACTAAACCCTGAACATGAGGCATGGAAGGTTGATGAGATGGGAAACGAATAAGGTGAGGCCTCAGTTGCCCCACTTACTGCTTTCAGTAGAGTTTCCAGGCCATGGGAGGGTTCTGTGCTTCATTACTGATGTCTATCCTGGGGTCAGAGAGGGCCAATTATGGCCTTCAAACACACCTTTCCCATTCCCCATTTTAAGGATTCTTAAAATCTTTGGCCTTTGCACAACTCCTATGCATTTTCCCTCCCACTCACCCCAACCCCCCAACTCCCAACTAAAAGTGTAGTACTCTCTGCCTGGTAGAGAAAACATCCCAGCAAAAACACAAAGAGTCTAACTTGTGGGAAATCTCACTCTACATTAATATACTACTTGACCTTGGACAATACACAAAACATTTTATGCACTGCATCAGTTGCATCCCAGGATGTCCAATACATCAGTAAGTAAACTTTAAACTCCAAATCACAGAAACACCAACTCAAAATGGTTTAAACAATAAAGGGACTTATTTTCTCAGATACTAAGATGGCTGAAAGTCAGACAGTTTCACAAGTTGTTAATTCAACTTCATCAAAGGCCTGGGATCATCCCATCTTTCTCTCCTGTCACCTTGGTTGATCAACCCTAACCTCATGGTCCAAGCTGAGTGACACGTATCTAGACACTCCATGTGAACACAGCAAAGTCCCCTTGACACTATGGTGTCCCCTAGTTCACTCAAGGGGGTGCAGTGACTTATCAGGTTACATGAACCATAGTCCATTCTCCTCCTGGGACACACTATGGTTTAGGGGACTTTGCTGTCCCTGTGGCCTGTCTGAGATCCTTGAGTCTAGGAAGTAGCAGAACACCCCTCAAAGCCCCATCTCCTGACTCTAATGCCAGCACCAGCACTGTTTTTACCATTCTAAGCAGAGTTCCAGATGATCCAGCCTTGGTTACGGTTAATGACCAAGGTGATTTGTTGACTCATCTTCAGCAGGGAATTTAAAGTCGTAATTACTAGGTTTGACTTCTCCCAAAGAGGAAGTTTAAATTTAGCTTGTACCTGCAGTTCTCTGCTGTGACTTTGAAGCAAATCTTTTCAACATCACATAGAAAACACTAATTGTGACACATAGTTTGGGGATAAACTAATTATGTTATCGCTGTTGCAAATGCTAGAACACACCTAATTATAGAGTTTGAGAAATACATACTTTGTTTATGACTTTGACAGCCAAGAAAGGATGGGCAGGTTTTTGAGCTCTTTGCCCCTGGCAAAGGAGATATAGTCATCCTTGTTCAAGCTGGTAATTTTTTCTAATGACAAAGTTGCATTCTTAACCCTTACTGTAACATAAACACCAACAAAGAAAATGGAAATTAAATGCCTATCAGGACCTAAAGGCTACAACCAGCACTAGACAAATGATGTCATTATACATCATAATGGTCAAGGATGCAGTCACTGGCACATCACAAGCATGGTTGGAATCCTGGCTCTACCCCTTAGTAATTATGTGATCTTGCTCAAGTTGCTTAACTTCTCTAGGCCTCACCTCCCTCACCTGTGAAATGGGGATACAGATTATGACCTTATCTCTCTGACAGAGTAAGGGAAGCCCTTATAACTATCTGTGGCATACAGTACCAAATGTTAGTATTTCACCTCATTACCTCACATTTGAATATTTCTAACAACCCTGTAGAATGGATAAAATCAGTACACCAGGTCTGTTTCAAGGATGAGAGGAGATTAGGTGTGAAGTACTCAGTTAATCGTTGCAAAAGCCAGTCCCATGAGGGCAGAGGCCAAGAGAGTGCAGTGACTTACCAGGTTATGACCCATCCTCCTGGGACACACCACCTCTTCCCAGGGCTTCTAGTCCAAGCTCACCTCTCCTCTGCTCAGCATTGGCCAATATCTGCCTGTAACACTGAGAATTGAGTCCAGGCTCTGGGAAATTCACAAAGGGGCTGGTCCCAGCACTTCTCCAACCTCATCCCCTGTTCCCTTCCCCTTGTTCACTCTGTCCATGGCCTCTGGACTTTATTCACTTCTTGCCACATGGTCAACTTCATTCCCATCTTAGCCCCTTTGCCCTAACTCATAGCTGACTCCTTCCTATTATTTAGAACTTGGGTTACATGTGACCTGTCAGAGATGCCTTCTCTGGTCTTACACATAGCCATTGAATACCAGTGACGTTGGAAACCAGTGACTGTGTCCCGGTCCAACTTGTTACATGCTCATTCCCTTGTCATATTTCCTCATGTACATGGAAGGCTTCTGGGGACAAGGCTTCTGTCAGGCTATGTCCAAGATTCTGAAATTGTTGGCATATTTTAGGTCCTCAACAAGTAGTAATAGAAGGAGGGAGGGAAGGAAGGAAGGCAGGCAGGCAGGCAGATGTGAATCTATCTTTTGCTTCCATCTTTAATGTTCTTTCTTCTACATGTTGTTTGCTGTGCTGCTGCTCGTGTGGTGACTCCATTGCAATGATCTGAAAAACTTACCCCTCCAAATATATGAAGTGCAAAAAGGTACCATCTCTGGATAGATCAATGGGAAAATGGCCTTCACTCTATTGGAAAAGTTGCCCTTCCCTTGAGCTGATACAGCCTCATTCAAGGTCACATCACCTGACCAGTGCTCATGAGCGGTGTGCAACCAGCGCCAAGTGGGGGGAGTGTGCTTGTGCACATGTATCTGTGCATGGCATTTATGCATACATCATTTTGGAAATGCCCCTCTTTGCTAAATTTTTAGACACTCCCAAGTTTAAAGTCACAAAACATGCCAAAACACCAGAGGTTGTCATGCATTCTCTGTCTTCCATATGAAGTCCAGATGACAAAGAATTGACAGTAACATAAGTTTGTTCTATTCTGTGGTTCAGACGTATCTGGAATGTTTTGTCTGCTCAGATCACCCCTTCAGAAAAGTAATAAACTTGAACGCTTTTTAGGGAGGGCTGTTGAAGTAGAAGACACCCCAAACCAAGCCTGACCAGGAAGATTTGATGCCTGGGGATGTTTAGCTTAGAAAATAGTCCCAGACAGCCCATCTACAAAATCTCAAATGTACTTACAAAAAGGATAGATTTCATTAGTTAATTTACCAAATCTTCATCAAGTATCTGCCATGCATTTTCCATGTAGAAGTTACATCAGCAAACAAAACAGATAAAACTACTTTCCTCATAGCACTTAAAATCTATTTGTGGGAGGTATTCTATAAATAAACAAATATCACGTGATATAACATGACTTAATAAAGACTGAATAATAATAAATGCTATGAAGAAAGGAAGTGGCTGGGGCCAGGGCTAAAAGGAGGCAGCTACTTTATTTGGGGGTGAGAGAAGGGCCTCCAGAAAGATGATATTTGAGCTCAGACCCACAAGAGGAGAAAGAGCTGAGTTTTAACTCCAGGCAAAGGGCATGTCCGGCAGACAGAACAGCAAGTGCAAGTCTGAGGGCAGGGATGGGCCTGGCACCGTCACAGAACAAGACAAAATGCTGGCATGGCTGAGACTTAGTGAGGACAGAAGGAAGGTGTGAGGTTGTGCAAGGAAGGTGTGAGGTTGTGCCCGGAAGGCCAGCACACCCTGCCATGCCATCCAAAGGACTGTGAAATGTCTTCCTATTTTTTTAAGCAGGAGAGAAATGATCCAATTTACATCTTTAAAGATGACTTTGGTTGCTGGGAAGAACAGATTACAGAGCAGCAAGAGTTCCCTGTGTTCTAGGAATAGAACTGAGATCAAGGGAGGGAGCCCCTAGGAGACAGATTTTAGCCCAACGTGAGTGCTCTCCAGATCCCCGAATGAATTGCTCATCTAAAGGCAGAGGCGTGGCCTTTGGGGGTCCAAGACAGCTTTAGATGTTCCTCTCAGGGAGGAGGGCCTGATAGTTGCTTTCGTGTGTCAGCTGAGCTGGGCCACAGAGTGCCCCGATATTTGGTTAAATATTTTCTGGGTATATCTGTGGAAGTGTTTCTGGATGAGATTGCTATTTCAATATTGTTACAAAAAGGATAGACTTCAGTCTTGAAAACAATATGCCCCTCCCCAAGTAAGTGGCCGTCCTCCAATCCAGTGAAGGCCTAAATAGAGCAAAAAGGCAAAGAGGAGGAGAAAATTCTCTCTTTCTGTCTGACTTTCTTTGAGCTGAAGCATGAGTCTTCTGACGTCATATTTGGGCAAGGACTGGAAATACAGCGTCAGCTCCCTTGGGTTTCCAGCGTGCTGCCTGCATGCCCTGGGACTTTTCTCTCAGCCTCCATGATCATGTGAGACTTATAAGAGATCCCTTAATTTATTACAGATATATAATAAGTGGTTCTTTTTCTCTGGAGAAACCAGACGAATACAGTAGTGCAGAGAGGAATGTTTCAAAGAGATCTGGGGCATCTGATGAGCTCTTAACCCAGAAACACTATGGAACCCTTTCCAGCCCCAAAGAGGATTCAGGCCAGCACTTTGGACTTCAAGGATGTTCTCATGCAACTTTATTTCCCCATAGATCTGAAATGTTTGCTTGTTTATTTTTTTCTTTTTCTTTTCTCTCCTATTCATTTCTCAGTTTAAAAGATAGCAATACATAAACATGGTAAAGTATTCAACTGTACAGTCTGTAATTTACAAGCAAATATCTCTCACCAAACTCTTTTCCCCCCTAGTAACTACTATTGATATTTTCTAGAAAAATTATATGGTTATGTCAGCATACACGCATGCAAAGATCTTTTCATTTACACAAGTCGAATCACACTTGATATGCTTTTTTGTACCTTTTGCTCTTAATAATATGTAAGAAGCTTCTTTATGTCAACTTAAAAAGGCCTCTGGGTCATGGTCTTTAGTGCTTCAATATCAAAGGCTCAAACATGGCAAACATCATCTCTCTACTGGTGGAAACTTTGTAAACTCTTATCTCTTTGGGAGAATGGAAGATAAGCAATGGCTCCCGGATATTTAAGTCTTATTCTGAGCCAGAAGCTGTGCCTTGGACAGTGCTACATCATGTCCTCTGATGTAGCAGCCTCAGGCGGGACATTAGATCCGTGAACACACCTCCCTGCTGCCCTAACTATCCTCTTCCTCCCTTCCCTCTCCTCATATTTTGCTTTTTTCATTTTTCTTTTGAAAGAGGCTTGCTGAGTTCAGCAATGAAATTAAAAGGATGTTGGCCTGGGGGTGGTGTTGGTAAAAAGAATGTAGCTCTTAGGGTCAGACTTGGATGTGAAACCTGACTTGATCTCGTACTACTTGTACAAACTTGAGCATATAAATCACTTCACCTGATCATAGTAGGCAGCTCTGAAGGTGGCTCCCAGTGGCCACTGCCTCGTGGTAACCTCACCCCTGTGTAAACACCTGCCCTTAAGTGTGGGATGGACCTACCGACTAGCTTCTAATGAACCTCATAAGGCAATAATTGATGGAATGTCATTTCTGAGATTCAGTGAAAGACTGTGACTTCTGTCTTCACTGGGTTCTCCCTCTTCCCCTCTCCTTTGCTTGCTCTGATGCAGCTGCCCTTTGCAGAGGTCCATGTGGGAAGAAATGGAGGCTCTCAGTCCAATATCCTAGGAGGTACTGAATCTTGCCAACAACCTTCTGAGTGAGCTTAGATGGAGGTCCCACCATCACTGACATCCTGATTGCAGCCTGTGAGAGACCCTGCACCTTCAGGCCCAGCTAAGTCAGGCTCAGATTCCTGACCACAGAAACTGATGTAATGAATGTTTGTTGCATGCAGTAAATCACTAAGTGTCAGGGGGAGTGTATTTATTACACAGTAATAGATAAGTAATACACTAACTGTTGGTTAGTTTGTGGTTTTAAAAAATGGGTGTAGAGCACCCTAACCAGGCTAGGGGCCCCTTTTCTTGGTCCAGAGCTTCCAAGGATCCTAATCTCTGGGTGTAGAGTATCCTAACCAGGCTAGGGGGCCCTCCTCTCAGAGCTCTCAAGGATCCTAATCCCTATCTTTTCCTGCCACATCTCTCCCCATAGAGCAAGGGGGTTCCAGGGGCCAAGAGAGCATGTCCACCCTCTGCTCTAGGCACACAAAACTCCAGAGTTTTCTGCCCAAATTGCCCTGGGCCTGATTCCCAGGCATGGGGGAATTTCCTTTCTGAATAGACCATTCCATTTGTGCATACGCCCTTACGGCCCTCCTGGTGGGGACAGCTGTTCTGGGCAGATGATGGACTGACCCTGGACATGTGTGTTGAGGTACCCATCATTTTTTCTCTTGATTTTTTTCAACTGCACATGGTTAAACATGGTTTGGTGCCTCCATTAGTATTGCTGCTCCCAGCCCCACAAATCTTAGAGGTGGCCCAGAATGGAGATAATAATATCTGAGGACTGAACGGGATTGTTTATTTGAAAATATCTGTCATAGAGGGTGACATGTATGCAGAGAGTGACCAATAAATCATAGTTCTTTCCTGCTTCCAGTGTTCCTATGACCAATACAGAAAAACGAGGACTCACTGGATTTGCCATAGTAATCTGTTTTCTTCCCAAAGGGTCTCTGGCTGACAGTTTGGGCCATCGGGGATGGACAACATTACTGGCCTGGAGCAAACTCCCAGCTCTGCTAAGGGAAGCGCCTGTCAGCAATCCTTAAACACATAACTGCTTGTAGCCTGGGCCAGCTGGACTAGCGCACCCCTGCCTCCAAGGCCTCTTCAGAATTTTTGGCTATGGGATTAGAATTTCCTCTTCCCAAGAAATAAGAAGAAGGGGAAAGCTCTTGAGTTTCTCAGGAGATAAAAACATGCTGATTTATGCTCAAGTTGTTAGCTATTTTTGAGAAAGTATTGCAGAAAGGATGAGTTATCACTTTCTATACTGTTAGAGAGAGAAAGATCAAGGCTTGAGTGTTAGACTTGGCTTCTCACCGGTTATGGGGCATGTTATGTGATCTCTCTAAGCCTTTGTGTCTTCATCTGTAAAATGGGGGGTTAGTAAATCTCTAACATGTGGGGCTGGGTGAGAAATGAAAGAGACAATCAAGCACAGTGGTCAGGATAGCTCAGGCTTCTCATCTAAAAAGGGGGGTTAAAAATAGGATAGACCCTCAGAGCCATTGTGTGGATGCTGTTAGGTCATGTGTGCTCAGTCTAGCACCTGCTAGAGAAGACGCTTGTAGTGGCTTAAATGGTGGCCCCACAAAGTATATGTCCGTCTCAATATATGGAATACAAGACTGTCACTATTTGAGAAAAGGGTCTTTGTGGATGTAATTAAGTTAAAGATCTCAAGGTGAGATTATCCTGGATTAGGGTGGGCCCCAAATCCAATGATAAATGTCCTTGTAAGAGAAAAGAATGGCCCTGGATATGGTTGGCTCATCCATCCCTATAATCCTAGCACTCTGGGATGCCAACACGGGATGATCCTTTGTGCTGAGGAGGTCAAGACCAGCCTGAGCAAGAGTTAAACCCAATCTCCACCAAAAATAGAAAAATTAGCCAAATGCAGGGGGGGAGGGGCAGAGGGGGGAGGGCGCCTATAGTCCCAGCTAATCCGGAGGGTGAGGCTAGAAGATGGATTGAGCCTAGGAGTTTGCGACTTCTGTGAGCTAGACTGATCCCATGGCACTCTAGCCTGGGCAATAGACACTCTGTCTCAAAAAAGAGGGAGAGAAAAGAATGGGAGAAGACAACAGAGGAGGCCGTGTGAAAAAGACTGGATGCTACATAGCCCCGCAAGAACCACCTGGAGCCACCAGAAGCTAGAAGAAGCAGAGAGGGATCATTCCTTCGAAATTTCAGAGGGAGAAGAGCCCTGCGGACACCTTGATTTCAACCTTCTGGCTTCCACCACTGTGACAGAATAAATTTGTTATTTTAAGCCAGCAATTCAGGATAATTTGTTATGCCAGCCCAAGGAAACTAACACAGTGCTTAATAAATGCACGCTGTCACTATTATGTCTTGCCTGTCTTTGCTCTACCAAGCTTGGAAAGCCTCCTGCCTTCTAAGGAGGAAAAACTTCTGTACGGTACCTGGGCTGGGACCCAAAGGGCAAAGGTCCATCTGGCTCAGCACAGTCCCCACGCCTGCCCTGCCTCTGACCTGTCCTGCGGGGTGGGGCTTCATCCTCTGGGTTGCCTTCGTGCCAGGGTTTCTGAGGCTGACAGTACACCCCGAGCCAAGAGATTCTGAGCCTCAGCATGAAGGGAATAATTGTCAGCGAGCTCCCAGATTGTTTTGTCACATCCACTTTGCAATATGACAAGTAGGCGTCCAAAATATGCTCCAGGAGGGGGAGCAAGAAATTTTCCAAAAGCATACTTGGCAGCCGCAGTCATTCTGCTGAATCAAGCGTCAGTCGAGTTCTTGGCTTCCCTCCTTATGCCGTGTGATGCTGTGTCCCTCAAGATGGGAGTCCCGACTGAGCCCAGCAGGAAGAGAAAACCCTGCTCTCGGTGGCGTCGGACCCACAAGCATGGCTCCACTGGCTGCTTTGGGGGTTTCTAGCTAAGGTTATAATGATAACTATATTTCCATAATCATGAAACTAATAACGATAGCTGTTAGGTGCTGTCCCTGTGTGAGGCGCTGGACCAAGGCATTCACATGCTTTCCCTTCTTCAGTCTTCACAATAATTCTCTGAAATGAGAACTTTTTTGGGGGGGGGAGACAGTCTCACCTTGGCATAGTGCTGTGGTGTCAGAGCTCACAGCAACTTCAAACTCTTGGGCTCAAGTGATTCTCTTGCCTCAGCCTCCCATGTAGCTGGGACTACAGGCGCCTGCCACAACACCCGGCTATTTTTAGAGATGGGGTCTCCTCTGCTCATGCTCAGGCTGGTCTCGAACTCCTGAGCTCAAGCAATCTACCTGCTTTGGCCTCCCAGAGTGCTGAGGTTACAGACACGAGCTACTGCACCAAGCTGAGAACTATTATTATTATCGCTGTGTGACAGAGAAGCAAACCAAGGGAGAAGAAGTCAGATATTTTGCCCAAGACTCCATTTCTAGGACATATCCGAGGTAAGATTCGAGCTCTCATCAGTCTGCCTGTAAAGCTGGACATGTGAGCCTGTACCTAACAGCCACTTTGTACAATATGTTACAAATATTGTTGAAATAAGAACCATGCTGCCCTCACTCACATTTGGAGCTAAGGATCATCACGCCAGAAAGGGACTGGCTATTCCAGGGAGGGAGTGATGAGTAAAACTTAAAATATCAGAAACGTAGACAGACAAATAGACAAACAGGCAGATTGTGTTTTCTTCCTACTTTCCTGGAGTCTGGTGTGGATACATACTAATGTAAGAAAAAGGTCTTTGTCACGTAACTCAGGGATAGGAAGGAGATTGATGTTCTTTTAGCCAATATGATAGAAAGGACATGTCAGCAATAGGTTACTATTTGCAACTGAGGGGGTTAATTGAGACCAGATTATTCCAAGGGCTTCTTTGCTTCCCCTTTTTATTCTTAAGATCTCCCTGTCATCATTTGTTCCTCCATTCTTCCTTCCTAAACAAAATTCAGGTTTTGGTCTTTCTTTCCTACATCAGACTGAACAGTGGTTGATCTACTAAGGGATGGGCTTAATAGATCCAAGAGTAATCCTATTCTCTTTGCCAGTGATTGACTGAGGAATGGTGATACCCCAAATACCGCTAATAAAACATGGGAGATGTCTTCTGCCAGGGTGTGTGGTGGCTTAAGGCTTTTGGGGAAAACACCTTTGCTTCTAGGAAAGAACCATGGAAAAACACAGACCCTTCTCCCTCTGGATCTTGTCATATCTGGATATGATGCTCAGAACTGCTGCCGCCATATTATTACAAGCCTGAGAAAGAAGCCAACTAATGACGGTAGACCAGAGAGATAGACAGAAGCTGGTCCTGAATGCCATTGTTGAATGGCTAATTCAACTAGCCTTGGATTCTCCCTGCCCCTGGAATTCCTGATATGTGAGATAATAAATTCCCTATTGTTTAAGCCAGCTTGAGTCAGGGTTTTGTTTCTGCCACCAAAAGCATCCTGACTAATAGAGGATTCAGAGCAGACTCTCCTCCCCCTCCTCCCCCACCCAGCAGCTGAACCAAACACCACTGAGAATAACCAACAACCCATTCCAAAGGCTGCACACAAGAGGAAGGGAAAGTTGGAGGCAGAACAGAGTACAGGAGGTTTAAAGCACTGAGGAGTTGTGGCAAATAGGGACAAAAAGCAAAGGCATATAGGAAAGGGACCCTCTGTGCCACCTGAGGGGGTAGACACATGGAGTGTGCTCAGGAGTCTGGGGCTGAGGCTCCATATCTGTGGGCAAGTTGAGTAAGTGAGAGCTGCCACTGCTAAATCCCCAGCACCCCCTTCACTCTCAATGTGTTAGAACATAATGTTTCAACTTAAGCAAAAAACTGATTGAATAGTCTCCATAGTTCCATATGGTGCTTCTCAGGCCGGCAGTTAACCATCTTTTTACAGGCTGCATCACCCTGACTTCTGTGAATTATGGGGTGCTGATTGTTGGCCCTACTAGAGTCTTAAAAGGCCAACTAATCCAACTCTTTCATTTTCTGAATGAGGATGTACGGTGGGGATGGAGAAGCAATTCCCCCCAAGGCAGTGCAAAGGACATCTGTGGAAGGCCCAAGACTGACATGTGAGTCTCCCATCTCCCAAGCTGGTGCCCTCGAGACTCTACCATCATTATCTTCCCAAGTGTCTGCACCAAAAAATTGTTAGTAGATTTTAACAACCAGACCCGTTATTTGATGGTCAAATAAACTTGGAAACTACTACATTAAGTAAGTCATATTCAAGGTTTATCTAGTATGAGAAAACTTCTTATAGTACTTTGGTTGGGTTTGTTTATCAAAAACGCTAAAACTAGAAGATAGTATGCACTCTTTCTCCAGTGTGTTAGATCACAGAGAAATATTCTTTCTCCCAAAGTGTCTCACTGGAATAAGTTCTACAAATTACATTTGAGCAAAGGCACAACATGAACTCATCTCCATAAGAAGGAATGAGGTCAAAACACAAAGAGAAGGCTTGATGCCCTTACATAGCTCAATACTTAGGCCACATACACCAGGGCTGGTGGGTTCAAACCCAGCCCTGGGCCTGGTAAACAACAACAACAAATACAACAAAAAAATATCCTGGCATGTGGCAGGTGCTTGTAGTCCTCCCTACTTGGGAGGCTGAGGCAAGAGAATCACTTAAACCCAAGAGTTTGAGGTTCCTGTGAGCTATGACGCCATGACACTCTACTAAGGGCGACATAAATAGACTCTGTCTCAAAAAAAACACACACACACCAAGAGAAGCAGAGTTAGGCAGAAGTGAAAAATGGATAGATAGTCAAATGGATGGATGGGTGGATGGGATAATGGGTGGGAGAAAGGTAGCATAATTTGAGTCCCCAAAATAGCAGGCTTGTTACATGAGTTGATATTTTTTCCCTTTATGTTGGCTTGAGTTGCGTATTAGTCAGGTTTTCATGTCATTCTTATGTTAATACTCCATAAAAAATGATTCCCAAATTTCAGGGACTTCCCAAAAAATTGCTTATATGACACTTCCTGGTCAGCTGAGCCAAGCTGGACCCCAGGCTCTGGTCATGTTCGGGCCTTCTTCATTTATCTTTGTTGCAGAACCCAGGTCAAAGGAATGAATGCTTCTTGGTGCGTGCTCCTCTCGTGGTGGTAAGAAGAAGCTCCAAAGACCTAGTGGAAATTTTCCCCTTAGGACCTCAGCTTGCAACAGGTGCACTGCCATTTTCAGCCATATTCCACTGGCCAAAGTAAGTCTCATTGCCAAAACCTAAAATCAGTGGCGAAAGAAAACTATACTCTGCTCACAGGGAAGCCAAGACGAGAGCAGGAAGGAAAAGAAACATGGTGGCAATGTTTTCAAATCTACCAGAAATTGGGTCTTCTATGACTCACACCCCAAGAAGTCCTGAAAAGTTCAACCAGTTGATTAATTTGGGAGTCCCTACTTGGTAAGGTCTTTTAACTACAGAACATTTTACAGCTGGACAAAGTAGGGTACTTTACTCACTCAACTGTTCTATGCCCCTGAGACATCCCCCTCTTTTTTATTCACTCTTCTTCCTTCTTTTCCAATTTGACACAAACTATTGTTTTTCTTTAGCACATTTAACACACACTCTTTAAATTGTATTATGAATAGACCACATGCCAACAGCTCAGTATTGGCAGAGTTGCCATATTTATACAGCCATGATTGTTTCTTCAGTTACTTGAATGTCTCTACTGGTTTTGCATTCATTATGCCCTTTTTTTTTTCCTTTTTTCTATTTTCTATGTAAAAGTTGTACATATTTGGGGGGGGGGGGTATTTGATACTTCGATGCCTGTACACAATGTGCAATGATAAAATCAGGGTAACTACACATCTCTCACCTTGAACAGTTAGCTTTTCTTTGTGTTGGAAACATTATAATTCTTCTCACCATTTTGAAATATGCAATAAATTATTAACTCTAATTTTCCCCTGTACTACTGAATACTGAACTTATTCCTTCTATCTACTTGTATTTTTGTACCATTTAACCAACTTCTTTTCATTCCCCACCCTCCAGCTTCCCTGCCCTGCCCAGTTGCATTCATTATTATCTAAAAGTGAACTGCATGGGGAGAAGTGACAGCACTGATATGCACAATTCAAAGCATAGATCTCATAAACTTACATCTGAGACAGAGATGGAAGACATTGGGCAGTCTTTAAGTTAAGAACCTTGAGCCTTGGGAGGATCAACTGTGGATTCAATTATGAAGGAAATAAGTAAAATATGTCCACGGTTCTGAAATGATACTGTTGAAGACTATGTTATAAAGTGAAGTATAATTAGGGATTCTGTTGCATTTTGAAGTCCTCTGGACATGGAAACGCCTTGGTGATACTCAAGGATAGGTTTGACTTTCAAATATATTTTCTGGGGGACCTTGCTTAAGGAAACGATGGGTTTTACTGAGTGCATCTAGACAATAACATGAACATGGCCACCTGCCAATCAGTGAACCAACCTGAGGGCTCACATTTATCAGTAGGGTAGAGTCTGGAGCATTGTTGCATATAGAAACCTAGTCCCAGTTTTGGAACTTTGGGCAAATTACTCTATTTCCCCGTCTGTAATATGGGTAGGGTGACCAGACATCCTGCTTTTGGTGGGACAGTCTCGCTTTTGAACAATTTGTCCCGCATCCGGCGGCGTTTTAAAAAAGTCCCGATTTTTGGAAAGAATGCACGAACAGGCGGGAGAACAGGAAGGGAATATACGGTTTTCGGCTGCCATGTGGCTATTTCGCCAGAATATGAGTTTTATATTTTTGTTAATTTTATAATGTTAAACTATAATAATAACAAATAATTGTTGAGAAGTGATTACCGAGAACTGCTTATGGAAGTCTGCATTGTTGTCAGGCCCTGCCCTGCCCCGTCCCACCCTCACCTCTCCCCCACCCCACCCCCAGTTATGTCCCGCTTTACAAATATTAAAATCTGGTCACCCTAAATATGGGGGATGATATCACAGACATCTCATGGTTGGGGAGACGTTCAAATAAAATAATAATTAGTCGTGACAGACCAGGTACTGTTCAGGTACTTTACATATGTCAACACATTACTCACTACACCCTGTGAGTAGTTGTCCATCTTTACAGAAGGGGAAACCAAGGTGTAAAGAAGGTCAGGGAGGTACTCTAGGCCACACAGCTGGCAAGCAGTAGAGCTGGGAGTCAAACCCACACCCTCTGGCTCACAGCCCTGTCAGGACTCTAGGACAAGGTAAGTGTGTGAGTGTAACACAGGGCAGAGGCTCAGGAGAGGTGCATGTCCCCTCCTTCACCCCAGTGAGGACCTGTAGAGGCACCGAAGCACCAGCTAGGGCTCTCATGCGTGAGCCTTGCGTGTGCCGTGTAGCTCCTTGATGACGGCAGGCCGGATGAGTATGAGGTGGCGCTGCCTTCTTCTCCCTCTATGACTTTGGAAAATCATCAAGCCCTCTTCTTCACCTGCCAAATGGGGATGATGATACTTGCCCCTGATATTTTGCAGAATTATGTGAGATCTAAAGAGATGACAAAGACAAAAGTGCCTAGAAATGTTAAGTCCTCTGCAGATGCTAGACTTTTTTAATGGCATCATGGGGACTTATCTTTTAAAGTAACGCAACAGACCTAACCCTCCCAAATGAGAGCTGGTCCTTCCAAAGCCTTCTCCTCCTCTGCTGCTAAGCCACAGGCTTATTCTCATGATACTGGTTTTGCTCAAGACATGTTTGGAATGTTTCTTTGGAAATTACTTTTACAGCTGGTTTAGGCCAAGTGAGGAAATCAGTTTTATTACCTCACAGACAGGCTTCCATTTCATTTTGGGGTGCCAAAAATGGTGTTTCTGAGCTGGTTCTTTCATCTGATTCATAAGAAGCCGTTCTGAATAAATTATATCTATTAAAAAAATCAAATCCACCCTCAGAGGGGGAAGATTTGCTTCATGGAGACTCTCAAAGGAACTCAACGTGGGAATCTGAAAGCAATATCATTATTTCACAGTCATATCTTACACTCATGAAACTTGAACAGTAGCTATGCCCCACTGTACCAGTCTGGTCTGTAAGAGAGAGTTGAGCCTGTTGAAATATCGGGAAATCCATCCCTAGAATCATATTTGAACTAAAAAGCACCTTAGAAGTTGTGTTATCTAACTCATTCTATCCATCCCTTCATTCATTCATTCCTTTTAGAGATCATTCCCTAAGCACCCTCAAAGCGCTCACAACTCTA
Organism: Galagoides demidoff; assembly: GCA_963574575.1. Classification (NCBI taxonomy): domain Eukaryota; kingdom Metazoa; phylum Chordata; class Mammalia; order Primates; family Galagidae; genus Galagoides; species Galagoides demidoff. Next base: position 61,349 of record CAUYQV010073224.1, read on the forward strand.
CTTAGAGAAGCAGATAGGAAATCACACAAACACAGGGGAAGAGTGATACGCACTCAGATAGAGGCCTGAAAGCACAGGCCTGTCAGAAGGAGAAATCTGGCCTGGCTAGCCCTGAGAAACCTTGAATAAGGAAGTTTATAGACTAGAGACAGTGGAGCTGGATTTGGAAGGACCAGTTAGAGTTAGCTGGGTGAGGAAGGGGCTAGGCATCTAGGAGGGAAGATTATGTGCATTCAGGCCCAAGATGTGGAAGGACCATGGTGCTTTTGTACAACAGTAAAACTAGGCAGCCATGCATGTCTAAGAAGGCCCAAGAACAAGAAGGTCTGGTGTCCACAATGTAGGTGTGTGTATCAAAGGCTAAACTGCTTGACAATATTTCAAAGTCAGAGTGAAGCAAACTGTCCCCAAAATGTTTTACAGCTTCCCTAAAAGAAGCTGGCAAAGGCACCTGTGTTTCTTTAGAACGACCTGCAAGCTAAGCAGCAGGTGCCCCACTGTGCTGCTGTGCCCTGTCCTGCCGGGGCAGGCTTGAGTTTGTCTTACAACTTAAGTTTGCCCACTTCCCTCATCCATGTCGCCTTCCTGGATTCTGCTGGCACCAAACTGGCCACCTTGCCCTTTAGCTGGTTCATACAATTTACTATGCCCTAGGGCAGAAGTTCCTAAATTGAGAGATACAGAATGCTTAAGGGACTCAAGAATTCAGGAGAGTTCAGTGAACTCAAAGGAAAACAAAAGTTATACTTGGTGGCTTCCTTGTTTGTTGGGTTTTGGTTTGTAATCACTAACCTCAAACTGAAATCTCAATCTTCCTTCATTCTTCAGTGTGGGCAACAAGCTATGGTGCTATTAGTTAGCCATTCTCTGCCCTGGGGGTTCACCACCAATAGGAACAACTGATATTTCTGCTTCTTATGAGGGTTGTTGCAGATTCTCAAGACAGAGTTTGCAAATTGCAGTGCATCTGTGTTACATTGGAATACAATAGACTTGCAACTAGATCTTATTATTTACACCTTAACAAAGCACATTTACGTCTATATCAGAAATAAGGTGAGTCTTCTTTTTTTTTACATTTCAATCATCATTTTTCAATGGAATTGGTTTCCTCTATTATCCTATGTATTTTGTTTTATGTATTTAATTCATTACTCTTTGAAGGGTCCATAGCACAAAAATTTGTAATTATCTCCCACCTAGGCACTGTTCTATGTGCTTTAAGCACAAATTAGCACATTTAATTCTTGCTGTAGCTGACGTAATTAATGAATTAATGATGTGGCTTTTACAGAGGAGGAAACTAGAGTCACTGAAAGAGTAAGTGAACTACTCAATGCCACCAGCCCGTAAGTGGCAGGACAGCAATGGGAATCCTGGCAGCCTGCTCCAGGCCACCCCTAACCACTGGGCTCTCCTGTCTCCTAGGAGAGCCTAGACAGGGCAAAGGGACAGAAGCATGTGGCCCCAAATTGTTCAAAGGCCATGGGAAGAGTAGAAAGGAAAAGATCACATCTGCGCTGGGAAAGACTAATTTTCTCAATAACAGAGGAGTGAATGGAATGGGGGAGCCTAGAATAGGGAGGTGGTTAGAAACCCAGAAGGCGGGGAAAGACCCTAACCAGGGCAGTGGCAGTAGCGGGAGGGTGGTGCTGAATTGATGCAGTCTTTAGGCTGTGAAATTGACACATCTCAGTACCACAAGAATGGAGTGGCTCCAACCGGGGAACCATGAAACCTAATAAGGTCTTTTTCGTCAACTCTCCACCTCCAAATCAAAAAAGCAAAATGATGATTCTGAGCTAAATGCAATCCAGGGGCAGGGGAGTGAAAGGCCAATTATTTAGAACATTTTAGTTGATCTGGGTAGTAGGAAGAGCAGGGAAGGACCAACCAGTGTGGCCCAGAGGAGGTGCCCTGAAGTCGTGAACAGCCATTCGCGTGGGACTATCTCATGCATTAACACCCCTGGGCCCTGGGCATTAAATGCCTTTAGTACTGCTGCCGCATCATAGTGACAGTCAAAAAGTGACCCCCTATTTTTAATTGCTGAGAAGCACTCCACCCTGGGTGACAGCCTCAAGGCTACATACAAAAGCAAAGCTAAGAAGCACTGCTGGACACATCTGTGTGAGTCATTCCTACAGGCCTAGCAGTGCTGTGATGACTAATCTAATACTAACCACAGATTCTTCTGTGAATGTGCCCTCTTTCATTCCTCCAGGCCTTGATCCATGCTGTTTCTCCTCTGACTACACCCTCCGCCTGGCTGATCTGCTTGGCAGACTCTTGGTGTCCGGCCTGTGGTTGGAATTCAACATGCATTAGCCCTTACATACACCTGTTCTGCCAAGCTGACTTCACTTCCCTGGGGACGTGGGGCACACTCTGCATGACCACTCTGCTCCACGTTTACCCCCATTAAAACAGTGACCAAAATGTACTGTGATCATTTATTTCCTCACAGAACATAATTTTCTAATAGATACTTGAAAAGATGTGTTGAACGAATAAATAAACAGTATCTTAATTTGTCCAGTGATTTATACTCTGAAAAAGCCCACAAGGAGGCAAATTAGGTAATATTTCAGTTTTGCTAAGAAGAAAACTCTAAGTGCACCCTCTCCCCAAATCACCACCATTTGTTGAATGTTTAATCGGTGTTTGGTAGTGTACTTCCCTTTTAAATGTGTGGTATCATTTAATGTTAAGACTATGACCTCAGGGGGCTCTCCCAAGGTCAAGGCCAAACAGCCGGATAGGAAGGGCTGAGGTTGCCCAATTTCCATTCTGTGGAGCTTATCTGGGGTGCAGCAATGAAATGGGACACAAAGCAAGTCCAAAATGCTGCACATATTTATAAAGAGGGGCACATTAGCACAAGACCACCATACACAAAAGGATTTCAAGATGATACTTTAAAAAGCATAAGTTCTCCTAAGTTTAAAATTTTTCTGATTGCAAGAATCCATTTTCTCACCCAACTCTGCAGAAAGGCATCAGTTAGGTGATGTAGAGCCACCTGCATTCCCAGGAACGCGGCCATCCCAGTCAGTGCCGGGAAGGTGGTGAGTGTTCTCAGCCTGTAGGAGCTGCCATTCCATCCCCACTGGGCCCTGTGATTCTTCCCCTGGTGTTCTTGACTCTCTTGGTTCCACATGCTGGAGCTCACCTAGGAGGGAGCCCAGCACCAATGGAGACCACAGGACATACTTGGCTCCTTCTTGGGCTGAGGTTGGGGGGCTGCATTTTGCATTTGCCTCAGTGCCTGGGTGGTCTCCAGGGCTGGTGCCAAGGAGCACACATTGCAGCAATTTAGCAGAGACCACAGAAGTGGGTGAGAGCAGCAAATCTTAAAGAGAGGTTGGAGATCAGCCCCACACACTCCCACCCCTGCCAACTGCCTCTTGCTACTGAGAATAAAAAGGTGCTTCTCACCCATCCGCTGTGTCTCACGGAGGATATTTTCTGTGCTGGATGACCAGATCCCAGCCCCTCACCTTCCCCAAGCCTCTGTTAGCTCAAATATGAAAATAGAAGTGAGATTGGCCACCACAGAGGTTCAATGTGAAAAAGAGATGGTGTCTTATTTAGGTGCTCAGAGTAACGAAGTCAGTGGGAGAGATAGCAGAAAAACTTTGTTATCCAAGAGGGTGCATGATTCGATTCAGCAACTGTTTATATTTAATAGCTGCACCCTTCCAATCCCTTCTGGAGATACAGAGATGGAGAGATACAGTCCCAGCTGTCATAACTCCGACATGAGGCCTGGATGTCATTTTTTTTCAGTGTGGAATGACAAGCAGAGGGCTACTGGTATGTGAGGGGAGAGTGAGCCCCTGGAGGAAGGGACAGAGGCTGAAGGAACCCATCCTGAGAGGCCCCCACCCCAAGGCCCAGAGACAAGGTTGGATTAAAGCTCATGCCACCTTTTAAGAGCACCATGTGACGAGGGCCTGCCACGTGCCAGTCCCATGCTAAGCTCATCAAATGCTTCATCAGATTGTCTTCGAAGTGATCTTTGAATGAGTGAAGACGACCTTCAGCTCTGCCCTGCTTGGGAAGCAAAAAGGAAGCACTGTGTCCAAGCGAAGGGCGTAAACTTCAGAGCTGAGCAGCTGGGTGACCTCTGCAAGCATTTTGACCTGAGCCTCAGTTTCTACATCTGTGAAATGCAGAACATGCATAGCTGGCCCCCAGGTTTACCTAGCATTATATCTATAAGTGTTTAGCACAGTCTCTGGAAAGTCAATTGCAGTTATTATGAAATTGTAACTTTAAGATAATATATATTGTGTTCAAACATTGTGAATGCCTGACACATGTTAGCTTTTTGGCTTCTCGCCTTCTCCACCCCCACACCTGAGCTCTGCATTCCCAGTACTTACCACAAAGTTAGCCTGCCAGACACCTTGGCTGAGACATGAAAGGGTAGGATGGAATGAGTACATCAGGCAGGTATGTTTCCTCCAGCTCTGGTTCTCTATTGTTTTGTGCTGCAGCATCCTTTTGAGAACATGAACATACCCCTCCCCCGCAACACACACACACAGAGAATCACTCACATTAACATCTCAACAATCTGTGGGTTCCTGAAGAGAAGAAATCAATTTTAAGATGCACTTTAGCCTAATACCCCTCAGTGATGGTGCGATGACCTGCCAGGACGGCCCTTTGGAGAGAGCCGAGCCCTGACAGCTGCAGCTGATGCTCTCCAGGCCACCCCATCGGGCCCCTCGCCTCCAGCTCCTTCACCTGATGGTGACCTGGTGATTCGGGCCCTGCTGTCTCTGGATGGGCCTCATTTGCAGCTTCCCCAGCTGGAGCAGCCACACTCTGGGAGAGGAAAGGGTAACAGAAGAACTTGACCCGGCGCAGGGTATTTTTTTTTTTAATGGTGCTATGCTTTCATATGGCAGTCACACAAAAGCACAGACATAAATAGTCGCTGCAGACTGTTTCTCTTCCAAGCTCTCCCTTCCCAGGAGCTGCGTAACTTCATTGAGCCTGTGCTTGTCCAGAAGACCATCAATGCAGGGTCAGGTAAGGCAGAGAAGCGGATTCCTTAATTCCCGGGAAGCAGGCTGTGGTGAGTCTCTTCCCAAGGGCAGTCTGCACTGGGAAGGTGGAGACATCTCAGAGCCGACCTTCATCCATACTCACTCACACAAAACTCAAAGGGGAAAGAGCGAGCATTCCCCCTCTGGAAAGAGAGTGGCTGTATATTTTCCTTCTATGTATTTCCCCCTTTCAGAGATAGATTTTCTATCCTGAGACTCTGAAGCTAAGAGACCAATACTATTCTTTTCCCTTGCTGATTAAAATGAGGACCTTGTCACAGTGCAGCATATTGAGTTTTAATTCAATTAAACTCAACAATCATGTACAAAGGCCAGCTGCCGGTGCCCATGTCCATATCTCTAGGTGTCTGGAAAGCAGGGCTATAGCCTCTGTTAGCCTGCATTCTTGCTGACTATCCTTACCAGCACACCTGGCAAGGCAGGATCCTGCCCTGGTGAGCGGTCTACTCACTAACTCATCATCTTCTCAAATTTCTTCCCCAGCATCTTGAATTTCACAGAAGGGACCGTTGACCCAGTGACCTTCTTCTGGATCTGGGAATCAGTGTCAACCACTCACTTTCCTTTAGCAACAGATTCAGACAATTCTAAGTGACTAAAAAAATCCACCCATCACCACTAGGTCCCTGTTGCTATGTCCTGTTCAACCTTTGTGATTTCTGCCCAGATTCATTCTAGACCCTCCTTATTGGGCTCATTCACCTTCAGTTTCTCTACTTCCGAACTCTCTTCATTCTGCACCCAGTACCATCTTTCTGCAACACAGTCTGAGCACGTCCCAACCCAGCATATGCACGTTTGACTCAGAACCATTTCCTCCAGCATGAAATCCTCACCCTTGGTTTCACAAGGCACACAAAGGACTGTCCTAGACAGCTCAGGCTTCAACAAAAGAAATTGGTTTCTCACAATTCTGGAGGCAGAAAAGTGCAAGTTCAAGACTTTGGTCAATTTGTGTGGAAGCAATCCAAGTGCCCATCACCCCCTGATGGGATTAACGAACTGCGGTAGACGTACACTGTGGAGTACTACTCAGGCATAGGAAAAGATGGAGACTTTGCATCTTTTGTGTTTACCTGGATAGAGCTGAAACACCTGCGTCTTAGTAAAATATCACCACAAGGGAAAAGAAGTATCCAGTGTACTCAATACTAATATGAAACAAATATATAAACAACTAAATGCTCTCATAAAAGAAAAACACAAGTATGGTCTAGCAAGGGGGAGGAGAGGAGAGGAGGAGGCGGGACAGACAGTGATTGGCAGCATCTCACCTAATGTCCAGCACAGCCTCTGGGTGAAGGGCTCAACCACAACTTGAACCTTACCTTAGAAGCATAAACAGTATAACCTAAACATTTGAACCCTCATGTTAATCTGAAATTTAGAAACAAAAGATTTTGGCTCAATGCCTGTGGCTCAAGCAGCTAAGGCACCAGCCACATACACCTAAGGTGGTGGGTTGGAATCCCCAGCCCGGGCCCGCCAAACAATGGTGGCTGCAACCAAAAAATGTCCAGGTGTTGTGGCAGGGGCCTGTGGTCCCAGCTACTTGGGAGGCTGAGGCAGGAGACTCGCTTGAGCCCAGGAGTTGGAGGTTGCTGTGAGCTGTGATGCCATGGCACTCTACCAAGGGGATAGCTTGAGGCTCTGTATCAAAAAAAAAAAAAAAGCCACTATGACTGGGACTCCGGGAAATCATTCTTGTAGTTCCTTCCCAAGCCCATGGTATTTGCAAATTAAAGCTTTCTCTTATTAATCTACCATGACTGTGAGTTGATCTTTTCAGCAAACCAACCTAGGGGGAAAGGGCACGTTTCCCTGGGACCCCAGTAGCTTTAGCATCACGACCAGGAGCCTCAAACCAGACTGTTCTCCTGGGAGGCTGCAGCGGAAGGATTGGAACCCCTACATCAGCCCACGTGGTGAGATATTTTACTTACCAGTTGGGCTTCCAGGCTTCCTCTCTGTGGACTCTGCTTGAGCAGACGGTAAAAAATCTCTTGTTCTTTCCACCTTTAAAATTGATATGAGAAACAGTTTTGTTAGTGACTAGTCTTGTAAGCGACTCTGGTATTGGTACATTTTTGTGGTGTATGAATATTCATGTTGTTTTACTCCATCTCCTCTCAGAAATAGCTTTTATCGTTATTTTCATGAGGTTGTTTTTTTGTTGTTGTTGTTTGGTTTTTGGTTTGGGGGGGGCTTTTTTTTGTTTTGTTTTTTGTCTAGTTGCTTGTCTTTCTGTGTCATTTTGTCTGAAGAGGGTTACCATAGGCGGAACTCGGGCCCAGCCTCCACCTGCCCGATGCTCACACCGCCCCATGTACCAGCAGTTAAACTGGCTGGTCTGGTGTCTTAATGTGAACTTTGTTGCGGGTCCCTGAAACAAAGACGTATGAGGTTACCCTCTTATCCTGTTCTGTCTCTGAGCTTGACTTTGTGACTGAATGGGGGTTCTCTCCTCCACCAACCGGAGGGCGTGTTTTGTTGGGAACACGTCCAGTGGCTGGTCTGCGATGACCTGGAGTCCGAGACACCTAAGACTTAAGCAGCGCGCTGTGTGTACCCAACGTGTCAAACTCTGAGGAGTGGGTCTTTATCATTGTCTGTTCTAACATAAGTGTATTTCTGAGAGTGAAGTTTGGACATCATGGGAACTGCTTCCTCTAAACCCTCTCCAGGAACACCTCTAGCTTATCTGCTAAAAATTTACTCTGAGCCCGGAAGGCTACTGCCAGGACTTTCTGTAAAGAGGCTTATTAAATTGGGTTGCTTTTGGAATGAATGTACCAGAGAAAATTCTAATTATAAGTGGCCAGAAGATGGATCCTTTGAACTAGAAAAACTCCTTAATTTAAAGAAAATTCTAGAGCACGCACATCCTAAGCAATTGCCTTATTTATATTTATGGGAAGATCAAATTGAAAGAAAAACAAACATCAGTGTTATACCTAGCCTTAAAAATTCCCTTAAAAAAACTGAAGAGCAGAAATCTGAATTAGAACAACAGTTAAAATCTGTCTCCACCCTAAACCCCCCTCTGACTTATACTCTTCTCTATCCTCAATTACCTGTTCCTAATCCCCAGAAGATCCTTTAGATCACTGGGTTCCTGGTCAAAATCAACCTGAAAATCCAACCCAAATTCCTCAACAATAGCCCTTAGGAGATAGTAAAACTATTTCAACCCCAACTTTTTTTTTTTTTCTTGAGACAGAGCCTCAGACTGTCCCCCAGGGTAGAGTATGGTGGCATCACACCTCACAGCAACCGCCAACTCCCAGGCTCAAGCGAGTCTCCTGCCTCAGGCTCCCAAGTAGCTGGGACCACAGGTGCCCACCACAACACCCGGCTATTTTTTGGTTGCAGCCATTATTGTTGTTTGGCGGGCCCAGGCTAGATTCAAACCCACCACCTTGGGTGTATGTGGCTGGCGCCCTAGCCACCTGAGCCATAGGCACTGAGCCGGGAGCTGGAATTTTTAATTGACAGTGGGTGTAACATTTTCTACCATTTGATCAGAAGAATTGTCTCTACCTCTCACCTCAAATTTTACTCGAACTATTGGAATCTCTGGACTACCTATTTCATTACCTATCTCTCAAACTACTCCTGTATCTCTAGGTCCTCTAAATACTCACCATGCCTTTAGGATATCTGATTCTTCACCAGCAAACCTTTGTAGTAGAGATCTGTTATGTAAATTTAATGCTACCTTGCAATGTAATGAAAATGGTGTCTTTATGTAGAGATAGGCACCCCATGCTCAGACATGGCAGTTTGCTTCAATGTGCTCCCCCAGGAGATTGATTCTGAGAAAGATTTCTTCAAAGATCCAAGCTTCTGCACCTGCCTATAGATATGGAGAAATATGCAGAAGATCTCTTTAGAAGAGGTCCTGGAGAATCAGGCTGGGGTGCAGCTGGGAGCTGGAAAACTGTCCTCTTGAGTTGAGTTCTGTTCTCTGTCTTCTTCCTTCATTAACATTATAATCTCTAGTTTCGGTTTGGGCCAGCAAGAACAGACAGTCAGTCTCCTTTATGTTTTTACTCTAAACAAAATCAATTGTATATGTATTCCTCAGTCTTCACACTG
>CAUYQV010073225.1:0-24061 GCA_963574575.1 Galagoides demidoff
ACAGGTGCCCGCCACAACGCCCGGCCATTTTTTGGTTGCAGCCATCATTGTTGTTTGGCGGGCCCGGGCTGGGGATTTGAACCCACCACCTTAGGTGTACGTGGTTGGCGCCTTAGCTGATTGAGCCACAGGCGCCAAGCCTGTCATGGAGGTTTTAAGGGGCTCCCTGGAGAGCCCAGTGGAGCTGGCCTTTACCCAGCCCTGGAGAACCCTATTTTCCACATTCCCACATCTGTCTTGAGCCTCCCTGGGGTGGTGCCAGGGCCTGTGCTGTGTGCCTGTGGCCACACTGAGGGAGGACAGAGAGCTGTGGGCAGGCCACAGGCCACAGGCCACCTGCTCCAGGGTGTTGTCCAGCCTGGCACTGGGGGCAAGTGCGGAGGCCTGCACTCGCCTGCTGGAGGCCCAGGCATCCCTCCCAGGCTGTCCCTTCTCTTCCCACCCCCTACTCAGCTGGCTGGTGCATCCCAGCTGCCGCCTGTCTGGGAAGGAGGCTCTCCCAGCAGCCCTTGCTCGGCACTCAGGATAAACCCCAGGGTTGAGTCTTACAGAGCAGGCTGGGGTAACCTTGTTTCGATGATCAGTGGGCATCAATTTTTCAAATTCAGGTCCCTGTAAAGGCCATTGTAAATATATTTGCTTCAGTGCTGGATTTTTGCCCTGCTGGGTATTTTTTTTCACCCACATGAGAGATTTATTTGAAAATTAAAGGGGAAATATGCAGACTTTCTCTGGCACATGTGAACATGTGGAGGAATTTTCTGAACCTCCTCTTGAGGATGGTGTCCATAGCAACGGAGGGCTGCTCTGTGGAGGGATTCTCAGTGAACACTAAATGCAGAAATGCCGTGTGTCACACAGAACACTCACTTTTACGGGGATTTCAAGGTACTTCTTACTTTACGGAATTATATGATTCTAATATAATTTATTTTTAAACTGATTATATTTATTTTGGACAGGCTTTTCATACAGATTAATATCAAGAGGAAGAAACCTTAGATATTGTAAGGAGGTGGGGGACACAGTGGGATGTAGCCCAGGATGGGCTCAGAGTAAGATGTAAGAAACCCAGGCTCCACTGTGACCAGGGCATCACCCTCGCCTGGACAGGGCCCAGGCTCCACTGTGACCAGGGTGTCGCCCTCACCCGAGCAGGGCCCAGGCTCCACTGTGACAAGGGTGTCACCCTCACCCGGGCAGGGCCCAGGCTCCACTGTGACCAGGGTGTGGCCCTCACCCAAGCAGGGCCCAGGCTCCACCATGACCCGGGCGTTGCCCCCACCCACCCAGGGCTCAAGGCTATAGGGATCAAGTTTGACTAGGTATCTATAATTTTTATATAATATAGAGATGTGATTAGCTTTATACACATGTATATCTGTGTATGCCCAAGAAACACTGCCAAATGGAGAGAGTGAACAGTGGAACAGTGCAGGACCCTTTTCTATAATAAAAAGGAGAGAGTGTGAATCTTCTTTGTTTGCATATGAGAATCTCTGGAAACCAAAAACAATGTTTACGTATTGAGGAGAGCTGAAAATTAGGCAGAGGAGAGATTAGAAAGGAAAAAGTCTTCAAAGTAGGTCTTTAATTTACTGTCTAGTTCTAAACCATGTAAACAACTTCCTTATCATAATGTAAATATTAAATATATATATGTTTCATCAATATCTGTTAAATTAATTAGTAAATTATAGTTCTCACGAGCTTTAAGGTATTATTCAAACATTTATTGAACACCAAGTATTTACATAGCCATTTGTCAGGATATTGCAAAAATGTATAAAATTTCTTAAAAGAAAGGCCCAGAAGATCACAACAAGCATAAAAATAACTATAAAACAAGTTCCCACAGTGGTGTGTCGGGAAGTGTGAGGATCCAGATGAAAGCAAAGTGACAGCCACTGTCGGGGGGAGGACAGGGTTCTGAGATAATGTATGCAGGAGGGGCACACCAGTGGGCTGAAGGTGTGCTAATTTATTCAGCAATCAGGAGCCACTGAAGTGTTTGGAATGGAGAAACCTAATCATAGATCCTGCTTTACAGGAAAGATTATGACTGGTGATCCCTTTAACATAAGGTAAAACAGTAATAACTACCATTTTATAATTTCTAGAATATTTGCTATTCCAGGCACATTTTATGAAGTACTATAAATGTATTGTTCTTAATCCTTATTACAGGGCTATCAATGGATGGACTGAGATGAATGAGTGGGTGGACAGAGGAATGGCTGATAGGTGGGTGGGTCAGTGTCGGAATGGGTAGAGGGGTGGACGGGTGTATGGATGGGGGTGGGTGGATGGAGAGAGACATGAGTATATAAACTGGGTGAATGAATGGATGGATGTGTGGGTGGGCAGGTGAGGTGTGGATGGATGTGTGGAGGATGGGTAGGTGGATTTAATGTCTGAGATAACTTACAGCTATTTTATATCAAAATTTAATTTTACGCATATTAAAAGTGGAATGAAGAGAAGTTAGGTAGCAGCATATGGAGGAGGAATTGAGTCCCTGTTGCTGACCACTCAGAAATTAAATGCTGATGGTACCTGTCAGTGGGTGAGAGAGACTATCTATTACACTATAAGTGGGTTTTAAAAGTACTTGTTATGAAATTCACTTTCTCTCAAAGCTTATTCAGAAACATGTACATAATATATACCATTCAGATTTCATCATTTTCTTACGATTGCAATGATTCTGTAGCAAACTCTGTTGAAGGACAGTGGATGAATGTTTCTAGGCAGCCAGGTTGGAAGCGTGGGTCCTCCCCCTCTCTGCTCTGGAGACCTGCTGTGTGTTTGGGGAGTGAGGCCACTCTGCTCCAGGCAGGTGTGAATCCTGAATTACTGCTCTGTTCTGTCAGTGGGCCCTTGCATTTCTCTTTGCCTTCTTAATCACAGTGTGGAAATATACTCTTATTAAATTGGGTCAACATTCAATCTAACCTGAAGGTCAGTGTGGAACTGGAAGGCTGCTTGCTACTCATATGTCCCTGGCCTAAGTTTTGATCCAGAACTATATTAGAGAGACCAGTGAGTATGGCTTGGACGAAAAGGCAGGACACATCTCAAGGACAGAAATAGAGCCAGTGAGGGCTACTGGCGGCCTCATCCCTGGCACAGGGAGTGGCTGAGAATGGTGTCCATTGTCTCAGTATGTTTGTGCCAGTGTCACTTTTTCCTTTCTGAACTGTCCCTTAATTTTTATGTTGGTCTGTGCTCCCACTGGGTCCCTGCCTCCAGGTTGCGGGCTGCGTTCTTCGGGACCACATACCACTGAGGCGCACTTGGGCAGGCACCAGAGGAGGTACTCTCCTTGGGAAGCTGGTCCTTGGTGCTGTCAGACGTGGCCTCCATCCCTGGGTGCCCATCATCCATGGACAATGGTCCAATATTGTTAGGCCAGGCAGGTCTCCCAGACAATCTTATTCTTGAGTGATTTCTCCCAGAGTTGTCTATGCAGTGAAGTAGTCCTTGTTCTCCTAAATCAGTGTTTCTCAACCTTCCTAATGCCTTGACCCTTTAATACAGTTCCTCATGTTGTGGTGACCCCCAACCATGAAATTATTTTCGTTACTACTTCATAACTAATTTTGCTACTGTTATGAATCTTAATGTAAATATCTGATATGCAGAATGTATTTAGGCAACCCCTGTGAAAGGGTCATTTAATCCATAAGGGGTCACCACTACCCACAGGTTGAGAACCACTATCCTAAATGGTTTCATTTTATTCATGCTGTTCTGTCTTTTCCCTGAGATGGGAGGCACAGGCAGCCCAGTCTCCTGGGCAAGGGCTGAAAGTGATCCAGGTTAAGACGGCAAGGCCCTTGGGCCTGTGCCCATTAAGTAGACACTGCTGTGTCTTCCAACCTCAGGACTTCTCCTCTACCCTGATTGGCAAACAGCGTTCTCAGAGTCACGGAAAGAAAATGAAGTTCCCTTGTGTCATTGGAGTTGCATAGATGTCAGGACTTAGGACGTCTGTCAGCGTTTGACCATGGGGAGGTGTCTTTTGGCCCTGTCAGCATTCTGGTGATCTCAGGTTGTGGACACAGTTTACTGTCTTCACTTTGTTAGGACGTTTCCATCAGAGCTTAAAATGAAAGGCAGTGGGTTTGGTGAGTGAACACCTGCACCTTGACCTTCTCACATTGGACAACAATTAGGCTTCAGGACCCAGGGTGCATCAGCCCCTTGGAGCACTCACAGAGAGTGCCGAAAGGTGGCTGCTGGGCCTTTTCTCTGAGAAGTCGATTATTTCTTTCACTGAGTCTCCTGAGAGAGTCCCTTTTGAGATCTGTTTGTTGCAAACCTTTTATAAATGTTTTTAGATTAACCAGTGGTTTCCTAATTTTTCATTATCCTTTGTTTTGTCAAATGAGAGAAAAGAAACTAATGGAATTCTAAAATTGAAACATAAAATCCTCTGGAAAGACAGAAATCTAAATTTTCCTTTTATTTTGATGTGAATAGGGATGTTTTTCAGATAACTGAGTCCAAATCCTTATCACACAGAGAAGGCCATGGCGGTCAGAGAAAATGAAGTCCACAGTGTGTCAGCCAGGCCATGGCGGGTGCTTCACCACGGGGTGGTCATTCAGCCAAAGAATCACGTCCTCGGAAGCAAAAAAGTGAACAAAGGGACTGGGGTTTAGGCCTTTGGAAGAAGCAGGTGGGGCTGTTCTTGGGGCAATGTCTCTGTTCCAGTTCCTTAATGCTCTTAATTGGCGGCCTAGTGGTGTCCTGCTAAATTCTGTGGTCCCTGCTGGGCCAGGCTTGCTTTCAGCAGACCCAGAACCTGTTTCTGTCTCTCCCCACACGTTCTGGGAGGTGCAGCAGTGGGGTTGTTGGCAGGTTGTCCAGCTCTCGGGACGGTCACCTGCCAGACTCTGGCACCTGTCTTAAGCTACTGCACCACTTAATTTTACCACAGGGTGGTGGGGCAAATTAAAATACAAAAACAAAAATAAATGCTGATTTCTCTGCTGGATTGTGCTTCTGACATGGCCACACCCCAGCAACAACAGGCCAGCTGTCGGATCAGTGCTTGGTTTTCTTTCCTTCTGGTTTGCTTGTTTCTGCAAAGGTTGTAGCATATTTGCTGGGGAAGCTGGTGGGCCTGGTAATTTTTGTTGCTGGGGCTGCCCTGACACCTTGTATTGTGGGACATTTAGCAGAATTCCTGGCCTCTTTACCCACGAGATAGCAGACACATTGCCCAGCATTCTTTGGGAGGCACTGTCACCTACTGGTCAAGACTACATCAAAACTCATGGTTCAGGATAATCTAACAAGAGTTTATTCATCTTTTAAATTTATAATTTGTATATATTCACAGGCTGGAACTTTGCTCCACTGATACACTGATACATGGTATGTGGTGAGGTCAGGACATTCAGTGCTCATATCCGGAGTGCTGTTCCCACCAAGCCGCCTCCCCCAGGCCCGTCCTCCACGTCCTCCCCCTGCGCTCCACTCCCACACGTGGACTGTACTTAGCTCACCTGAACCTGAGGCCTTGTGGTGTTTCTGTGTCTGAGTTCTTTCACTTCAGATAGTGGCCCCAGTTCCATCCATGTTCCTGCAGAAGACATAGGTTCCTTCTTTCTCACGGCTGAGTGGTGTTCTGTGGGTACACACCACATGTCCTCACCCCGTGCTCTGTTGACAGGCACTGAAGTGAATTCTGTCTCATTGCTGTTGTGAATAGTGCTGCTATAAGCATATGTATATGAGCGTAAACATCTATTTGACATAATGATTTCTTTTTCTTTGAGTAGACACTCCACAGTGGGATTGCTGGATGGAATGGTAGTTCTTGGGAAATCGCTACAGTTTTCCAGAGGTTGAACCGATGGACACTGCCACCAACAGTGTCTTGGTGGGACTTCCCTTGTCTCCATGTCCTCACCTACATCTGTCATTTTCTGTCTTTCTTATAATAGTCATTTGGATTGGGCGAAAATAATATCACCTTGTGTTCTTAATTTGCATCTCTTTGATAATCAGTGATCAACAATAATTTATCTAAACTGTGCCGTGATTGTGGTCATTGTATACACAGTGCTTTGAACAGCAATGTGTAACTAAAGACTGGCAAACCTTGGGTTTAATCTCTGTATCATCCTGTTTTATGCCCAGTCTCTTTAAAAAGCATAAATTATTGGTGGTGGTAAAAAGACAAGGTCTATCTCCTGAAATGCAATAATTTATAAAGTTTATGAGAAAAGAAGGCCCCTGGAAATCCTTCGGAAAGATGTTGCTGTGCTGGGCACTGAGCCTTTGAGCGGTGGGGTATGGCCTCCGTGTCCCTGCCCTTCACTGTGTCTGTGCACAGAGGAAGCTCCCCGGAGCACACCAGGGATGTGTGTGCTCACTGCATACATCTGCCAGCCTTCAGGTCTCTGGGAGACAGAGTGTCACCTGCGCAGAGCTCCTCTGTCAAGTCTCGAGTCTGTACAGGTAGTGATCGTCATTCCTGTGGCTTTCACTCCCCTGCGTCTGGCCCTAAGAAGACAAGAAGATGCAGAAGACACCTGTCCTCCAGCTGAGAGGATTGAGTGTCCCCTAAGGGAGGAAACAGGAATGGCCCATGGTGACCTCAGAAGAGATGTGGCCCAGCACATGCCTGAGAGTGGGGGAGAGCGGGCAGAAGCCTGGGGCCAGAGGCACTGCAGACACAGGAAGCCTTGGAGAGTATACCGAAGTGAGAGTTTCACAAGCACTTTTGTGCAGCGGTGTGTGACTTACTGTCAGAAAAAGACCCACCTTTCCTGGCCTTGTGTTTGGGAAGGAATTTGCAGCAGGTGCTGAGGAAGGCTTGCCTGAGCTGGGGCACCTCCCCACGTTAGTCCCCATCACTCCCGAGGTGTGCTCTGCTCAGTTCTGGCCACTGACCTGTGGCCCTCCCAGCACGCAGCTGCCTCTCCTGTGGCACAGAATTTTTTAGAGCCATTCCAACAAGTTGCTATCAATCAAAAACCAGTGTGACTTTTTAAAATATCATATTTGCATGTAAAATAAGTCTAATGGAATATATGTTCTTTGAAACTCTGATTAAAGAGCTGACAGTAGCAGTAATGACCAGGAAACACTATCCTCTATGTTAGCATCCACATTGATATGCCACAGACTAGGAGACAGACCATCACAGGAGTTGGCGTCTCTGCAGCCTGCGGGGGCCAGACCCCTTTCTGGGTCAGGTGGCCTCTAGACTATGAGTCCCCCTGTTAATCCCACTGCACAGCCCACATCGCACCAGGAGCTGAGGTGTGGGGAGGCACACAAGTCTCCAATGGATGTTGCCAGGATGGTAGTGTGACTGCCCATTCTGCAGAAACAGTGTCTGCCAGAAGCAAACAGCAGGGATGGCCCCAAGCAGGAAAGGAGAAGTAGAGAAAACAGGAGGAGCACTGGCCCACAGTGGCATCTGAGTAAGCCATAGAGGCATAACTCTGGAGAAGACACAGCCCAGGCACACCAGCCTGGCTGCCAAGTGGTGCAGGAGCCACTGTGAGGAGCAGGAAGGGGGGTGATTCCAGACACAGAGCCTGCCTTGCTGCAGGTGCCCAGGGGCTGCAGAGGGAGCCACCAGGCAAGGGATGCAGGTTTGAAGCAATGGAAAGGAGAATGGGGAGATGGTGCTCTCTGGCAGGTCAGATGGGTAGCAGAAACAGAGGTCGTGGGGTACAGGGGCACCTTCATGCCAGCAGCCCCTAGAAGAACACTATCCTGAAAATACCCCATTGACCTTTTGGGAGTCTAGGATGATTTCCCCTAAAAAATGGACAATAGGAATTTCGTTCAAGAAGCAGATGGGTCTGCCTAGGAGAGTGGGCTCTCTGTGTTCCCAGAGTGCCTGGCTGGTAGGAGGTCCTCAGGGCAGGTGAGCCAGTGATGACATCATTCACAGTGTCCACACCTACAGGACAGAGCCACCAGGAAAAGGAGCAGAAGCCACAGTTCGTGATCTGGCCCTGCCTTCTCCCAGACAGGCTTTCATAGTGGTCCTGCACTCTGAGTAAAGTGACAAAGTGTTTTCTGCATTCTTTTGTTTAAATATGGGAAGTATTTAAAGTTAGAATGCACAAAATGAGGCATTTCTATTATTTAGAGACTCCACAGGGGTTTGGCCTGGATAGGGAAGCTGTTAGTGAGTGAGGTGTCAGGTACCTGAGTAACACTGGAGGGGTGAACCAGGGTGAGGCCACCTGTGAGAGAGAAAAAGGTGTGTGACTCCTGCCTGCCGGGTTCTGGAAGGAGGCAGGGGGAGAGCGTGTGTGCCTCCCAGGCTGCTGGGCACGGGGGCGCACCTCCGTCAGTCCTGCAGGGAGACCCTGTGCAGGGTGGGACTCTAGACGCAGCGTTAGCCTCTAGAAGAGTGGAAAACCCCTCATTGGCCTCCTGGTCTAGAGGCTAACTCTGTATCACCCCTTGGGGGATAGATCCGTATTCCCTACAGGACATGATTCCCTTAGATAATGGGAATTGTGTGTGAAAATTGCAGAGTTAATAGAATAGGAAAAAAGCTCAAGTTCAGCATAGAGTCTAAGTCACACTCTGCTGCTTACATCATTTCATGTTTTAAGATAAGGAATTGACACATCAATTGTGTTTCCTGTATTATTTCACAGTTACAATGTAAATGTGTTATTAAATGTTTTCACTGTATGGACAAAATGTCAAAACTCTTAAGAATTTAAAGAGGCTCATTCTGAGCCAAATGTGAGGTCCCTGGCCTAGATCCACACCCATGAAACCTTGAGCAAGTGGACTCTCTGTGGTTAAGTTACAGTTTGATTTTATATGTTTCAAGGAGACTGGAATTAACAGGTGAAATCATAAATCAATACAGAGAAAGCATTGGTTTGGCCTGAAAAGACAGGGCATCTTGAAAAAGGGCCTTATAAGTCATGAGGATTTAGAGATTCTTTAGTTGAAAATTGGCTCAAAGAGTTAAGCTTTGTCTAAAAGCCCCTCGATCAGTGGAAAGGGATGCTTGAGTTAAGATTAGGAGAGCTGTCTCTCATGCGGTGCTATGCTGTAATCAGGCTGGGAAGTAACCACATTGTATTGGGTTGACAAACCTATTCAGTGAGATTTTATTATTTTTTAGGTGCAACTCACCTTAAGTTTTCTTTCTTAAGGTTTGTTTGCTCTGACTATACAGGACATGATTCCCTCAGATAATAATAATTCCTGTAGAAAGGAGTTTGAGCAAAAGGAAAAGATCAGAGTTCAGTCCTCAACTGCTAGGAGGTTAAGCAACTTGTCTGAGACTACACAGTGAATAAGGAGAGGAGAGAGACAGGAGGAGAGGAGAGGAGGGGAAGGAGAGAGGCAGAGAGAGACAGAGAGAGAGGAGCGGGGAAGGGGAGGGAAGAGTTAGACTCAGTCTGTGACTCTCAGCAGCTTCCTCCTCCACCCAGTCCATGCTTATTAACCTCTGAGAAGACTGGGCGAATGGGGGTACAAACCCTTCCAGTCTGACATTTCCAAATCTCTGCTGACTTTCTGAACTTTCTGTGTGCTCCATGTAAATCCCGTTTGTTTCTCAAGTCCTCTCTAGACTCCCATCTCCCAGCAGCCCTTTAGGAAACACCGTGGCGACTTCTGTTTCTTTCATGTTTGTCTATGCTATCTCCTTGCCTAAATCGTCAGCTTTATTAGGAAACAGAGAGGGTAGATGGATCCTGAGGCTCAGCTCCTGTGGCCCTCCCCACCCCGCACAGTTGCCACCCCTCCTGCAGCACATCTCACCCCCCCGCCCTGTGGGACGCCCACTTGGTGTCTGCAAGCCTGGTCACCACCAGTGTATTTCAAATGAGACTCCTGTTGCTTTAACAATGGAGCAAATAGATCCCAAGAACTGCTGAAAGCTAAATTACTTTAAATCCATCCTTTTATTGTAAATTCCAAATAACAATACCTTTCATATTTGCCTCCATGTGTACAGCTGGAGGATTCCTTTCTTTTTTGTGAAATCAGATTCTGCAGATCAGTTCTACTGATGTATCAAACTGTTAACCTCCCACTGTTTCAGCATATTCATCAGTATGTGAAGGTCTTTTAATATTTAACAGAAGTAGCACAACCATTTCTTTTGAAAATTTCAAAATTTTATTTTGAAATTTTATTTCTATTTTTTGGAATAAAACAGGAAACTATTTCCGGTAGGATTTACTCTGTCTTTGTGGGAAAGTTGAGACTGCTGCTTTCTGTTGGTTTGATTAAAAACAAAATAAATCCTGTGTTTTTGTTTTCATAGGATACAAATCTCATCAAAATAGTTGTAATTTTTAAGTTCAAAGTGCTAGCTATGCTCTGTCTTTAAAAGCATTGATCAGATAAGGAGTACAGCACAATTTTGGGTGATCTGCCTTGAAGCTCTAACACAGCAAAAATACATAGTATGTTCTATAATAGTGTTTAGAAGTAACTATAATTTTTCCCACAAATCAGTTGGACTGTTCCAGCTGTGCCCCACCAGACCCTCCGTGCCTCCTCCATGGCCCAGTGGCTGGGTGGGGCCCGCCGGTCGCCCAGAGACTCCAGGTTAGCAGCTCCTGCGAGTTTACCTTCCTGCACGTAGGTCGTACCACAGGCTGCAAACTCAGAGCATCTTCAAAGGCAGAAATCTTCATTGTGAATTGGTCATTTTCTTGGTTTTGTGCATTACCACTCTCTAAAGAAGAGAAAGTGCCATGATTTCTCAGCCTCCTTTCTCATTGGCTCATGTGCTGTTTTTCTGATGCATTTTAGAGAAATCAAGTTGTTCATTACAGGACCTTCTGGGATTGACAGACAAATCTTCTCTAGAGATGGCCTTTTTCCTCTTGTCTTGCAATTGTCCTGCTGTTCATGGCTCCACTCAGCACTATGATGACAATATCACACCTTGTGCCACCATGCTGCTGGCCGCTCTTATGTACATTACCTCTTGTTTACTCTCATGATGCCCCTGCAAGTTATTCCTTTATACCTACAGGTTATAGAGGTGGGAAGGACCCCGTAAGGTTTCCCAGCTCAGCCATCAATCAACAAGCTGGTTCATGGCCAAGGCCAGGTTATTGCAGGTATCCAAGGCTGTGCTGTAACAGCTTCCACATCAACCAGCTCTCATACCTGTTACATGTTTAAAGACCATCAGAGGTTCATTTTGAACTTTGTGGTCTTCTTTTTCCTCTTTCTTTTGATTTGTTTTACTAGTACTGTGTTTCCTGAAAAATAAGACATACCCAAAAAGTAAGCCCTAGCAAGATTTCTATGCATTTGTTAAATATAAGCCCTACCCCGGTAATAAGACCTAGTGATGGGTGTGGCTATGCAGGGGTATCTACATAGCCACGTCATGCATTTTGGCAGGGAGTGGTAAGGAAGACTAGAATACCTTTTATCTGCCACAGCTCCTTTCTCCAAGCCATTCACACTTGCACAGATGCGTGTGTGGTAACCATGGTCCCAAGCATCCTATTGCACCCATGGGAACATGTAGGGGAAAGGAGTTCACGCATCACTAGCGCCAGCCCCACCAACAAGGTCAACTCCCCCTGTCAGGTTCCAGAAGAAGATGACTTAACTGTATTTGAATAAATGTAGATTGTTGTATTATACTTAATGAAAATAAGACATCCCAGCCGGTGCCTGTGGCTCAAAGGAGTAGGGCGCTAGCCCCATATGCCAGAGGTGGTGGGTTCAAACCCAGCCCCCCACCAAAAAAAACTACAAAAAAAAATCCCTTGAAAATAAGCCCTAGTGTGTCTTATTGAAAAAAAATAAATATAAGACAGAGTCTTATTTTCAGGGAAACATGGTAGCAGCTCTTACAGAGAAGCATCACTTTAGTCCCATGTAAACGAGTGATGTTTAAATGACAGGAACTGCTTCAGTTCATTGATATGGCTCATTGCTGTAGTTAAAAATCAAGAAAAATAAGCATACATTATATTATATGTAAGATAAAGTATTTGTCTTATAGATTTAAAAAATATTTTTAAAAAGCCACTTTGCCTAAGTTGCATGAGCTGTTTCTGATAACTGAGGGTGTCAGTGTGCTCAGAAGCTACAACAAAACCCTCAGACACCACGGATGAGCCTGCAGAACTCCTCCCTGCGTTTCTGTGGTGCTATTAAGGTCAGAAACCTGGATGTGGAGGGCCAGCCCTGGAGCTTTTCCTTACCTGTTTACCTATGGCACCTTAGCCCTACTCTAATTATGAGGAAATTCCACAAAGGAAGTAGAAGGGAAGAACAGTAATGGCAGTACTGGCCGTGAGACCTTTTTCAGCTGTGTACATGTGTTCAGCTTCACTTGGTATTGCAAACCTATCTTTAAAAAATGAAAGTACAGGTAGCACCATTACCACATAGCAGTTGGTGTCACAGTCAGCTCAAGGTTCAACAAGGGCTGAATTCCCTTTCCAGAGCCCTTGGGATCCCCATAGGGCTGGTGGCAGGACCCATTTCCTCCAAGGCTCTTGGACTGAGCTGAATCTGCCCTACTGTGGACCCATTGGCCCCCTCAGAGCAAACACAAAGAGCTGGAGGTGAGGACCAGCAAGGGGAAATTCACAGTGTTTTGTGACCTGAATGTGAAGGGGACATCTATCATTTTTGCCATAGTCTAATTTTCATACCCAAGGCATTATTACTTAATAGTCATCCACCTACACCAAAGGGGTCCACATGGTGTGACCGCCTGGAGGTGAAATCCTTGGGAGTCCTCGGGAGCTCGGTAAGAGCTGGCTATTGCTTTCTCTGAGGGCAGGAACAGAATTTTCTGTTCTTTAGTATCCCTCGCAATCTCTAAGAAAATACCACAAGTTGAGTAAGTAAACAACATACTGACTTATTTTTTGATTGATGTACTTCCCCTCCATGCTGTTGTGTTCTCCTATCCCACAGGTGGCCCTTGGTACCAGTGCTGGTTTTCTCTCTTCTGAGCAATACGTCCTCCTCCAGAGTGTCCAAATCCCCACTTGTTCTTTCTGCTGAGGCTTGAAAAACCTAAGATTTCAGATTTTAACCAATCTTCTACCCGGCAACTGAGTACAGGAAGCTTGGTAGCCCCAGGTGGGTAGATACTTGGCCGGTTTGACACTGCTGATTAAGTCACTTCAGACTGTGTTTGACTAAAGTCCTCTGCCCCACAAGTCTGTCTGTGCCTCACCCAGAGAAGGACGCTGGCAGCAGTGATGGTGAGGCTGTCAGATCACTCCTCTCGGTGCCATTCTCTCACACACTCAGTGCTCCTGCTGCCATCCATATTACATACCAGGGCATCCCACTGGTTGGCAGCATTCACTGGTCAGCTGATTGCTGCTCAGGGCAGGAGCTATATGAGGGTCAGCATCTGAGCCCATACAGGACTATAAAGCAGCAGTTCTCAACCTGTGGGTCATGACCCACAGGAACTGTATTAAAGGGCCATGGCAGTAGGATGGTTGAGAACCACTGCTATAAAGGATTGAGAAAGAGAACAGTAGCACTCAGTATGATAGTTCTTTAAACCAAAAGCACAGATTTGAAGAGTTAAATAAAATTGACAAATATTTGACCTGATTAACTGGAAACAGAAAAGTATAATCACTAATAACCTCAATCAGAAATGAAAAGGAGAGAACAGTAAAAGATACCAGAGATCCAAATGAGCATCACGGATTAGGACAAAAATCTCTATGCCCGGAAATTTGAAAATCTGTAGGAATCGCACCACCTCCCCTGACTTAGCCAAAAATGATTAGAATTCTTGAACAGGACAATATCAAGCACTAAAATTGCAACAACAATAAGGAAGCTTACAATAAAAAAGTCCTTGACCAGAAGATTTTATACCAGAATTCTACCAAACCTTCTAAGAGGAGCTCATGTTATTATTGCAGAACTTACTCTAAAATATTGAGAAGGAAGGAACCCTCCCCAAATTCTTCTATAAAGAAAATATTCCCCGATACCAAAATAAGGAAAATACTCCCCAAAATAAAACTGTAGACCAATATCATGAATGATATCAAGGCAAAAAATGCTCAATAAAATCTTAGCAGATAGAATATAGCTACACATTAAAAATATATATACATTATGATCAGGGGAGCTTTATCCCAGGGATGCAAGGCTGGTTCAGCATATACAAATCTGTAAATGAAATTCACCCTATAAATAGCAACAAAAACAAAGATCATAAGGTCCTTTCAATAGATACAGAAAAAGTGTTCCTTTTTCTGCATCCTTTTCTGATAGAAACACTTAAGAAAATAGGCATAAGTGGGAGATTTCTTAAACTTATTGAAGCCATATTTGACCAAGCCACAGCTAATATCATATTGAACGGAATAAAACCAAAAGTATTTCCACTTAGAACAGGAACCAGACAAAGATTCCAGTATCGCCGGTGCTATTCAACATAGTGCCCGAAATCCTAGCCAGTGGAGTCTGGTAAGAGAACCCAGTGACAGAGGAGGTCAGATTTTTGCTTTTTGATGATGATATGATCTTAATACTTAGAATACCCCAGAGACTCAACCCCAAGACTTCTGAAAGTAACCAAGAAATACAGTAACATCTCAAGATATAAAATTAACGTCCATAAATCAACAGCCTTGATATGTGCCAACAACAGTCAAGCTGAGAATCAAATCAACGGCATAATTTTCTTTACAATAACTTCAAATAAAATCAAATAAGTTAGAATACACCTAATAAAGGATGTGAAGGATTTCTGAAGAGAGAACTATCAAACCCTGAGAAAAGAAATAGCAGAAGATGTTAACAAATGGAAGAACATACCATGCTCATGGCTGGGAAGAATCAACATTGTTAAAACATACATATTACCCAAAGAAATCTATAGATTTAACACAGTCTCAAAACAGCAACATCACACTTTGAAGAATTTAGAAAATAGTTCTTTCATATGACTATAAATAACCTGAAGAAGCAACACAATTCTAAGAAATAAAAACAAATATGGAGGCATTATGTTACCTGACTTTAGCAAAACATTTTTATTGTATTAAAAATACAGGCAATTATCTATGGAATAGAATGAGAAACTAAATGTAAAACTAACCTCATATCACCAGCTGATCTTCAATAAAGCCAACAAAAGAATGCAGTGAGGAAAGAATCCCTACTTAATGAGTGGTGCTGTGAAAACCTCATGTAAAAGACTGAAACTTGAACTCACCTCTCACTATTTAGAAAAATTGACTCACACTGGGTAAAAGACTTAAATCTAGGACATGAACAATAAAAACGCTAGAGGAAAGCATGGGAAAAAGTCTTAAAGGTATAGACCTAGGGAACAAGTTTATAAAGAACATCCCCTTGGCAGTTGCGACAACAAAAATAAATAAATGGGACCTGACCAAGCTAAAAAGCTTCTGCACAGCTAAGGGCACAATAAACAAAGCAAATAGACAACCTTCAGAAAGGGAGAAGATATCCACAGTGCAAGTCTGACAAAGGGCTGATAACCAGAATCTGTAGAAACTAAAGCAAATCAAAAAGAAAAGAGCAAATAATCCAGTTAATCACTGGGCAAGAAAAATGAACAGAATCTTCTCCCAGAAGACATAAAAATGGACAAAAACACATGTAAATATGCTCATCATCCTTAACCATCAGGGAAATGTAAATCCAAACCCCCTTGAGATACCACCTAACCCCAGTGAGAACAGAAGACATCACAAGGTCCCAAAATGCAGACACTGGCATGGGTGTGGAGAGAAGGGAACACACGGCAGGGCTGATGCAAATGCAAACTAACAATAGTCTTTTTGGAAGGAAGTATGAAGAATCCTTAAAGAGCTAAAAGCAGACCTTCTATCTGAGCCCATATTCCCATCGTTAAGTACCTAACCAGAGGAAAAAAAAATCCTTTTACCACAAAGACATTTGAAGCAGAATTTTTATAGCAGCTCAGTTCACAATTGGAATGATGTGGAAGCAAACCCAAGTGCCCATCAACCCAGGAATTGATTAATAAGCTGTGGTATATGTATACCATGGAATACTATTCAGCCATAAAAGGATGGAGACTTTACATCTTTTGTGTTAGTCTAGATGGAGCTGAAGAGCAGTCTCCTTAGTAAAGCGTCTCAAGAGTGGCAAAGCAAGCATCCCATGTATTCAGCATTAATTGGACACCAGTTGGTGAACAAATGTAGGCATACACAAGAGGAAAAATAAAATTAAATTCAAGAAGGGGAAGTGGGAAGGGGAGAAGGGTCTTGGTTAAGTTCCCATGTAATGGGTACAATGTAGGGATATTTGGCACACCTCCTGGGCAAAGAAGACTCAAATACAACACAGACTTTTAATTGTATGTACCCTCGTATTAATCTAAAAAAAAACCCAAAAAACAAAAAATGATTCCAACTGGCCTAGAGTGCACCATGTGAAAAGTGAATGAAGACCTTCCCCTCATGCCTCCCGTGAGGCAGCGTCGGGGGTTCTCAGCTCGTGTGCACACTGAGTTCTCGTGATGACTCACATCTCAGGGCCTGTGCTGAGGAAGCACTTTACCTCTTCCACTCAGTTCAGACTCCCTGCGAGGTATCTTGATTGGGACAAAGGAGCAGGGTTGACTTCCAAGGTGCCATCTTCCTCCTGGCATCCTGCCATAGGCGGGCAGGAGGCCTTGGGCGATGAGGAAATTGCTTGGGGAAGGTGGGCTTCAGCATTTGAGATTCACAAAGTGTCTGGAAGCTACTGATTTTATTCCTAATTATCACATAAGTCTTGTCTTTCCACCTGGGAAATCTCAGACAGGTTGCCTTGTTTTCTGAAAGGTTGAAAGAAATCTAACCCCAGTGTGAAGGTGTGCTTTGTAAACATCATCATGATGAAATCATCCTGCATCATTTCTGTAACTCTGTCCCCTCAATAACATAACTATTGATTTTTAGGTTCCAGTAAAGCATTTTCACAGGACAGTCCTGTTATCATACATGTCACGTTTGGAGTACATTTTTCTTTTTCTTCTGTTATTTATTCAAAAATAATTTCTGAGCTAACAAAGACACATTCTCAACTAATGGCAGTAGAGTAGCAGTCAGAACTTCCAGTGTGTGACCTTGAGTTAACCAGAAATATGATGACAGACATTGGTATTTACAGCTTCATCTGAGGTGAAACTTGAAAAAAAGGACTGCTTTAAAATGACTCTGAAGAAGATGAACAAGTGAATTTGGCTTGGCTCAAATGCTACTGGAGTTTTGCACAGCCTTGTACAGTGTTTGCTCTAGTCTCGGCATCAGCATCTCCTTTGGAAGCTTGGGCTGAATCAAGGGTGTAGGTAGATCTCAGCGCCTCCATCTGTGTGGCTATCCCCGTGTTGCGTCATCGAGTGTGTGCACACAGTCCCCAATCCCTTCAGCAGCCCTGTGCATGGATGTGTTGTCCTGTGACTCTTTGTGTCAGCACCCCAATTATGCATTTGAGGAAACTCAGGCATAAAGAGGTTAAGGCAGATAATCAAAGGTCTCGTGCTAGGCTTCTGACTTCCTGAGTCTTTCCCAGAGATCTCTCCAAATGAAGCAAGGCAATCTCCAGTGCCTATTTGTAAGCAATGGAATGACTCCATGAATGAATTAATTCAGATTAATAAATGCATGTGCTAACAAATGCCTTGCAGGAACCAGTGGAACAGTACACATTGATCCAAATGAAGCACATGAAGTCACCTGGCCCTAAAGTTCATGTGGCGTGGGTTAGAAGCTGTGTCAGGCTACTTTGACTGGTGCGGAGAGGGCCCTGGGGGTGAAGGGCCATCGCCCAACCCTGCAACATTTAAATGGCTATTGATGAATCTTGTAAACTTCAATGGAAGATGCAGGCAAAAGGAGAACGAGCCCATTTTTCTTTTCTCTCTACAGCAAAAATGTATTTTACATCTTTATTGAAAACGTGTAACTCAGTGATTTTAGTATCTGCACAGAGGTGTGCAGCTGCCACGGTTAACTTACAACTTCCTCAGGGCTCTGCAGAGAAAACACCAACCCGTCAGGAGTCCCTGCTCTGCCCAGAGCCCCAGACAGATACGCATCTGTTTCTTGCTGCTCTGGTTTTGCCCATTCTGGACATTTTACATAAGTTCAGTCAAACAAGGTAGGGGCTTCTGGTGACCGGCTGCTGTCATGTAGGTTCATCCGTGGCATGATCTGTAACAGTACTTCATTCCTTTTAGTGCTGAGTAACATTCCCTTCTGTGCGTCTTATTTGTGCCTGCATCAGCTGATGGAAATTCAAGTTGTTTGCACATGACTATCCTAAATGAAGATACATGTGTAAATTTGGTGTGGACACTTTTTCATTTCTTGGAAGCAGGAGTGAAACTGCTGTGTCAAATGTTCAACCTAGTTTGCACTTTAAGGAACTGCCAAGCCGTCGTCAGAGTAGCTGTGACATTTTACATCCCCACCCAAAATACATGCGCGTTCCAGTTTCTCCATATTCTCACCAATAGTTATTGTTCCCTTACAACAGCCACCCTAACAGGTATAAGTGGTATCTTGTGTGGTTTTGATTTGCATTTCCCAGATGATTAATGATGTTCAGCATCTTTTCATGTGATTATTGTTCATTTGTACACTTTCTTTGGGAAAAAGTATTCCTTGTCCATTATTAAGTTATATTATCTTTTTATTAGTGTGCCATGGGACTATTTATATGTTCCAGATGCAAGTCTCTTGTCCTATATTTGATTTGTAAATAGTTTTTTCCACTCTTTGTCTTTTTTTTTTTTTTTACCTTCTTGATGATGGTCTTTGCCAGACAAAATTTTGAATTTTGATGACGTCCACTTTATGTATTTTTATCCTTTGTGCTTTTGGTGTTATATTTAAAATGCATTTGCTTACCCCCAAATCTCAAAGATTTATTTGTAGGTTTTCTTCTAGAATGTATACACTTTTAACTCTTACATTTAGAACTATGACACATTTTTAGTTCAATTTGTGTATAAGACTTCCATTTTATTCTTTTGATATATGGATATCCAGTTTTTCCAACACCATTTATTGAAAAGACTATTCCTTCCCCATTATATAGTCCTGAAGTCCTTGTCAAAATCAGTTCACATTCTACTTCATTAATATACATATCTATCCATTCTATGCCAGTACCACATTCTCTTGGTTACTGTAGTATTTATTTATTTACTTTTGTATTTATTTGTTATAGGTTTTGAAATCTGGAAGACTGATTTCTCCATCTTTTCTTCTTATACAAGATTGTTTTGCTTATACTGGGTCCTTGAATTACCATATGAATTTTAGGACCAACTTCATAATTTTGTTAGTGAACACAGCTTGAACTTGATAGAGACCGCATTGGACTCACAGATCAATGTGGGCAGTATTACCACCTTAATAAAGTTAAATCCTCTGTTCTGTGAACTGTCTGTTTGTTTAGACCTTTAATTCTTTAGTTTTCAGTGTACACATCTTGGATTTCTTCTGTTAGATAGTTCCAGGTATTTCATTCTTTATGCTGTTACTACAACAATATATCATAGACTTGGTAGCTTGTAAACAACAGAAATTAATATATATAGTCCTGGAGGCTGGGAAGGCCCTGATCCACGCATTAGAGTATTTGGTGCTGGTGAGGGCCTGCTTCCTCGTAGACAGACATTAGTCTTACTACTGTGTCTTCACAGGGGTGCTAACAGGGACAAGGAGCCTTTCTCAGGCCACTCTGACAAGGACTCCACCCTCACAACCCAATCACCTCCCAAAGACCACAGCTCTTAATATTATAACCTTGGAGCTTAGAATCACCATGTTAGTTGGGGAAGTATAGACATTCAAACCATAGAATTACCATATAGAAATGCAGTTGATTATGGGGTATTGATCCTTTACCCTGCACATGGGCTGAACTAATGTAATTAGTTCTAATAGTTCTATAGAAAATCCTTATTTTCTATATAGATCATGTCATCTGTCAACAGAGATAGTTTTATTTCTTTCCAATCTGAATTTGCTTTATTTCTTCTACTTAATTGCCATGACTAGAACCTCCACTACAGTGTTGAGTAGAAGTGTTAAGAGCAGACGTCCTTGTTTGCTTATGATCACATGGGACGCTCCAGTCTCCCAACATAGCATGACGTCAGCTGTAGGCTCTTCATGGAAAGAACTTTATCAGGTTGAGAAAGTTCCCTTCTAATTTGGTTTTACAACTTCTCTGCTTTTATTGAGATGATCCTCTGTGGTTTTGTCCTTTATTTTTTGGATATGTTTATTGCATGAATTACATTTTCAGATGTTAAACTAACCTGTATTGCTGAGATAAATCCCACTTGGTTATGGTGTGTAAACACTTGTATATATTGCTGGAGTTAGTTGCTAGTATTTTCTGAGTATGTTTTCTTCTATCTTTATAAGGGATGTTGGTTTGCAGTTTTTCTCTTCTTGTGATATCTTTGTTTTGTTTTGATACCAGGGCATCATCGATTCAGTTGGGGTGAGTTCTCTGCTCTCCACATTTTTGGAAGAGTTTGTGATGGATTAGTGTTAACTGTTCTTTAAACGATTACTGTGATTCACCAGTGCAGCCATCTGGGCCTTGGATTTTGTTGTTGGAAGTTAATAAATAACAAAACCAACCTCTTTGCCTGATAATGCGTCCAAGTTATTTGTTTCTTCTTGAGTCACTTTCAGTAATTTAGTTCTTTTTTGGAATTTTTCTAAAATTGTTAAAATCACCTTTTATTCCATTTGTTGGCATATAGTTGTTTATATTACTTTCTTGTCCTTTATTTCAATAAGGTCAGTAACATGTCCCCTCTTCCATTTCCAAGTTTAATAATTTGCATCTTTTCTTTTTTTTTTCTTTGATCAGTCTAGCTAGTCTAGGTTAAGTTGATCTTCTCAGAAAACATTGGTTTGTTGAATTTCTGTATTTTTTTCTATCCTTTGTTTCATGTCTTTCTAATCTATATTGTTTATTTTGGGATTAGTTTGCTTCTTTTTGTTTAGTTTATTAAGGGAGAAAGTTAGTGTTTTTAGTTTAACATCTCTCTTTTTTAATACAAACATGGTCACAAATTTCCATCTAAGCATGGAATTATCTGCATTTTGTATTCTCTCTTTTTTTAAATTAAAGAATCTTTTTTGAGATATAATTCACATTTTGTAGTATACTCATTTAATGTATGCAATCCAGTGGCTTGCAGTATTTTCAGGGAATTATGAATCCATCACTACAGTCAATTTTAGAATATTTTCATCACCCAGTGAAGAAATCCTTTACCATGAGTAACATTTGTTACACTTCCCCATTTCTCTCCCCCACCCATATGATCTCTTCCCTTGAATCCGCAGCCCCAGGAAATCAGTTTTCTACTTTCTGTCTGTATATGTTTCCCTATTCTGGATATTTAAAAGAACAAAAACAAACAACAGTAACAAAACACATTGCTCATATCTAACTGTAATTTAATCTTTTGATTTACATCTCTCTAACTCCACCCCAGTTCCTGCTATTCTCATGCACCCCACAGGTTTCATATGCACTCTTTACAAAGTAATTTTCAATTTCCCTTGTTATTTTTTGTTCTTTTGATTTGAGTTTCTTTCTTTTTTTTTTTTTTTGGCCAATTGGTTATTTATGAGAGTTTTGTTTTGTTTCTATATATTTGTGTATTTCTAATTATTATTGTCAATCTCAAATTAAATTTCATTTTGATCAAAGAACACACTTTGTATGATTTGAATACTTTGAAATATATATATAGGCTTAATTTATTGCCTGGCATGTAGTCTTCCCTGAAAGTATGTAATCTGAAATTGCATACTTGAGAAGAATGCAATGTGTATTTTGCTGTTGTTGGATGGAGAGTTTTAGAGATGTCTGTTATGTCTGATTGTTTTATTGTGTGGTCCAAGGTTTCAATTATCTGTCAACCATCTTCCTATTTATTGAACATGGAATATTGATGTCCAACATTATTATTGGCTTGTCTGTTCCTTCCTTTTGTTTTGCCAAAACTTGTTTCATGTATATCTGTGCTCTGTTGTAAAATGTATATATTTTTATAATTGTTACATCTCCCTGACTCGTTGATTTTCTTACCACTATGAAATGTTCTTTGTCTATAATAAAAAAAATTGTTATCAGTATATTATGTCTATACCAGGGTAGCTACTTAGCTCCCTTTTAGTTATTGCTCCCTTGGGATTTTTTACTTTCAAATTATTTGTATCTTTGAATCTACAGTGTGGTTTTTACATAACATTTCATTAGATTGTGTTTGTGTACTTTTTTCCCCCATATCTATTGTACCAGTCTGTGCCTTTTGATTAGAATACCTAATCCATTTATATTTAATGTAATTATTGGTAAGGTAATATTTATACCTACAGTTTTGTAATTTGTTTCTATGTCTCTCCCTCTACTTCCCTATTTTTAACTTCTTGTGGTTAAAAATTAATTCTGGTATGCCTTTTAAATTATTTTAGTCTTTTAATTTTTTTTGTTTTTAAATTTTTCTCTCAGTCATTGCCCTAGAAATTAAAATTAGCAGTGAACTTAAGGCAATCTAGTTCATAATAATACAAACTTGATTCAAAAATAGAAAAAAAAGTAAACTACACAATACCTCCACTCCCTCCCCCAACTTTTGTACTGTTGGTGCCATACAAATTATATCTTTATGCTTTGTAAGATATTGACATATTTTTAAAATTATTGATTTTCATTGCAGTATTTTAAAACATAGAGGAGAACAAAAGTCTTACAAAGGAAAATATGTTTATAGTATCATTCATTGTGTGTGTATACATACAGGGGGTACAAAAACGTGTACACATTTTAAGAAAGGAAAAACCATATTAAGATTGTAATAGACAAGTCACATTTTACTTCTGCAAATACAAGAGGTACAAGATAAACATTATCAGTATATATTGAGTAGTATAATTTTTAATATCGTTTTTTTATTTCTTAAAATGTGTATACATTTTTTGGCACTCCTGCATGTGTGGGAGAGTGGAGGAGGGTGTAAAATATATGCCTATATTTTTGCCAGTGTTCTTAATTTCTTCATGTGGTATCATGTATCCTTTTCATCATATCATACTCCTTTATTGTTTCTTATAAGGCCAGTCTCCTAATAAATTCTCTCAGTTTTTGTTTATCTGAAAATGTTTAAATTTATTTTTAGTAGAGAGTTTACCAAGATATAAAACTTGAATCTAGTCTTTCAGCTCCTTGAAACTATAACTGTACCATTTTCTAGCTTCCATGGTTTTTGATGAAAAGTCACATATTAGTCTTATGTACTCTGCCATGTAGGTGACAAGACAGTTTTCTCTTGTATTTTTCAAGATGTTTTCTTTGTCTTTTACTTGCACTAACTTGACCCTGGTATGTATAGGTGTGGATCCATTTGAGTTTATTCTATTTTTAGTTCCTTAAGCTTCTTAAATGTGTAGGTTAATATTTTTATCAATTTGGAAAGTTTTCAGCCATTACTTCTTCAGACATTTTTTCTGCCTCCTTTCTTTCTGTTCTTCTGGATCTCCCATTATGCATCTATCAATAGACTTATTGCTCTTCTTCAGATCTCTGAGGCCTATTTTTGTTCTTTCTGCTTGTGAGACTATCTCTATTAGCATATTCTTAAGTTTCTGATTCTTTGGTCAGCATACTCAAATCTTAGTCAAGCCCCTCTAATTAACTTTTTTTTTTTATTGTTGGAGATTCGTTGAGGGTACACAGAACCAGGTTATACTGATTGCATTTGTTAGAGAAGGACCCTCTTATAATTGTGTCCCGCCCCCAAAAGGTATACCACACCTCTTGTCCCCCCAAACCCTCCTTCCTTCTCTTTCTTAGCTCTCCCCACCCCCACCATGTACTAGGACATTAATTGTCCTCATATCAGAATTGAGTACATAGGATTCTTGCTTCTCCATTCTTGTGATGCTTTACTAAGAATGTGTTCCACATTCATCCAGGTTAATACAAAAGATGTAAAGTCTCCATCTTTTTAAGGGACTGGATAGTATTCTTTGGTATACATGTATCACATCTTATTAAT
>CAUYQV010073226.1:0-19765 GCA_963574575.1 Galagoides demidoff
TGCCTCAGCCTCCCAAGTAGCTGGGACTACAGGTGCCTGCCACAACGCCCAGCCATTTTTTGGTTGCAGCCATCATTGTTATTTGGGGGGCCCAGGCTGGGGATTCAAACCCACCACCTTAGGTGTGTATGTGGCTGACGCCTTAGCCACTTGAGCCACAGGCGCCCAGCCTACAATTAAAGATCTTGATAATTTTTATGTCTAAGGTAAAGCTGTAATTGGTAAAAAAGCAGCCATCAGGGTGGTGCCTGTGGCTCAGTGAGTAGGGCACTGGCCCCATATACTGAGGGTGGTGGGTTTGAACCCTGCCCTGGCCAAACTGCAACAAAAAAATAGCCGGGTATTGTGGCAAGTGCCTGTAGTCCCAACTACTTGGAAGCTGAGGCAAGAGAATCGCATAAGCCCAAGAGCTGGAGGTTGCTGTGAGCCCTCATAGCATTCTACTGAGGGCGACAAAGTGATACTCTGTCTCTCTAAAAAAAAAAAAAAAAAGAAGCAGCCATCAATCATGTAGATGAGAAGAAAGGGTGATGTTCAGTCATTTTTGTAGTTTGTACAGATTTCGTTTTTCTCTGTGCACAAAGGGGTCCTGTTTTTTGTTTTTTTCCCCTGTCACAGCCATAGACCCACCTTGTCTGACGTTGGTATTCTGTGAAATTGTGTCCATCAGGAGAACACCATGGTGCAGCTGCTAACTGGGTCAGCTCCCAGCTGATGGCCATTAGGGGCTTCTTTTTTTCTTTCTCAGGCTAGTGCTTCCAAACCTACAGGTCTGGAGAGGGCTCCCATGTTCTGCTCCTTTCTTTGTGGGTTGACCTCTCTTTTTATTCCCTTCGGTCTTACCAGTTTGCTTTGTCTTCTCCCTCTACAGTCGCCTCTTCTCTGGAGTAGCCAATGCCAGGTATCCAGACACCATTGCTTTGACCTTTGATCCTACTAATCAGTGGCTGTCTTGTGTGTATAACGACCACAGCATTTATGTTTGGGACGTGAGAGACCCCAAGAAAGTGGGCAAAGTGTACTCGGCTTTGTATCATTCCTCCTGCGTCTGGAGTGTGGAGGTATGCAGGCTGGGCTGGTTGGCTGGAATACTATTGTGAGGACAAAAAGTAGGGATCCCCAAGCATAACCTTATGTTTTTGCTGCCTCCCTGTTTCTCCACTGACACCCCTTTAATGGGTGCTGGGGATTAAACTTAAATTTTAGTGCTTATACATCTCAGGCTTCTTCCAGTGTGCCCCTCTCTATTGTTAGTTTTGCCTTATCCTGGCTTGGTGATCTTAGATACATTCCTGAATTTGCCCAAGTCTCATTTCCTTAAAATAATGTACCCAATTCATCTGATTGTTCTATGAGTAAAATTAAATAATGTAAGTGAGAGTCATGGAAGAGTGCCTCATACATAATAGCTGCTTGGTTGATGTGCTTTCCCTTAGCACTTATTAGGAATGTCTAATAGTTCTGGCTGCTTATTACACAATGGGCTTTGGGCTACGTCTTGGCCAGCATACTCTCTTTCGTTCTATTCCCTTCTATCTCTTTGGCCAGGCAAAGGATTGCTCTCTAAAGGGAAGTCTAACTCTGTTCCTTCTGCCCTTTTAGGTCTACCCTGAGGTAAAGGACAGTAACCAGGCCTGCCTGCCCCCCAGTTCCTTTATTACCTGTTCCTCAGACAACACCATCCGCCTGTGGAACACTGAAAGCTCTGGTGTGCATGGCTCTACCCTGCACCGAAACATCCTCAGCAATGTGAGCCCTGGGGCCTGAAGGCCACCATTTCACCCTTAGTACCCCTATCCCCACAGCTTTTGTACCTTGTTCTCATGAAGCAGGTGCCAGACCTTGATCTTTGCATCCTGACTTGTCTGGGTTCATAGAACCAAGGGTTTATCTTGTCCAGCTTTCTCTCTTGCAGGTATACTAGGTCAGGCCTGCCTCACCTCCTCCCTCTGACCTGTTCCACTAGGACCTCATTAAGATCATCTATGTGGATGGGAACACTCAGGCCCTGCTGGACACTGAGCTGCCTGGAGGAGACAAGGTTGATGGGTCCCTGGTGGATCCACGTGTGGGCATCCGCTCTGTGTGTATCAGCCCTAATGGACAGCACCTAGCTTCAGGAGACCGTATGGGCACGCTTAGGTAATGCCAGACCTGGTGTGGCTACTGACTGCTTCTTATGGTATGGGTTGGGTATTTAGCCCAAGGTCTTTACAAAGGTTGGGCTCAAAAAGGTTGGGGAATAAGAAATTTATTTATATTGGAAAGATTCTAACTTTACAATGAGGAAACACAGCAGAAATCACTGTAGCCAAGAGATTAAAGTTAACATCTTCATTTTAACATCATGAAGCCCATGATACAATATATTGAGAAGGACATAACATTGCTTCTGTGGGTTTTTTGGGGGGGATGGGTGGGGGGAAGACAAAGTTTCACTGTTGCATGGGTAAAGTATACCGTGGCATCGTAGCTCGCAGCAACCTCCAACTCTTGGGTTTAAGCAATCCTTTTGCCTCAGACTCCCAAGTAACAGGGACTACAGGCATATGCCCTATGCCTGGATAATTTTTCTGTTTTTAGTAGAGATGGGGGTTGTGCTCTTGCTCAGGCTAGCCTTGAACTCCTGAGCTTAAGCAATCCACCCACCTCAGCCTTCTGATTACAGGCATGAGCCATTATGCCCAGCCCTGTTTCTTTAGTATTCTTGCCAAAAATATGTAAGCCCAGTCTCATCATGATAAAACATCAAACTCAAATTGAGGTACATAAGACAGAGTACCTGATCAATACTTTTTAAAAGTGTCAAGGTCATAAAAGATAAGAAAAGACTAAATTGTTATAGACTGTAGGCGTCAAAGGAGAAATAACAACTACGTATAATTTGGACCCTGGATCCTGGTAAAGAAAAAGGACATAGGCTTTAGTAAAGGTACGATTGTTATATAAGGTGTTAATATTAGAGAAAGCTGAGTAAGAGAAATATGGGAACTCCATATTCTTTTTTCTTATTTTGACGGGGCTGGGTTTGAACCCACCTCCACCAGCATGTGGGGCTGGCGCCTTACTCTTTTGAGCTACAAGCACTACCTGGAACTTCATATTCTTTTAGCAACTTTTCTTTTAGACTAAAAGTTCAATTAAAAAAAAAAGATTAGGAGAGAAGGGGAAGCCGGGGTGGAAGGATGTGAGTACCTCTGCCTGTAGCCTGGCAATGACCTCTTCCCGGCTCTCTTCATTTTTTTAGGGTTCACGAATTGCAGTCCCTTAATGAGATGCTGAAGGTAGAAGCCCATGACTCAGAGATTTTGTGCCTGGAGTACTCTAAGCCAGACACAGGTAAGGAGAATTCCCAGAATCTAGCCCAGCTTTTGGGGTGGGAGCAGGGGTCTTTAATCCTGCCAGTGCCACTTACATCTCTCTGGGCTCTTAGTTGTGGGGCTGATTATCCTTTGGATCTTTTGGTATCTTTGCAAGCTTAGAGGAGGACAGCTGCATCCTTGCTCCAAGGTTCTTTTGTGGCTTAGGAATATGGAGCTCAGTTCCCTCAGGGCTCTCTGTCAGGTCCAGATAAGGATCTGTTCAGGGCATTCTGGGCTGATGGAGTTCTTCTAACCCCAGGTCTGAAGCTGCTAGCATCAGCAAGCCGGGACCGGCTGATCCACGTGCTAGATGCTGGGCGGGAATATAGCCTACAGCAGACTCTGGACGAGCACTCATCCTCCATCACTGCTGTCAAGTTTGCAGGTGAGGGCAGGGCGCCAGAGACACATCCTGCCATCTACCACCACCCCGACCCCCACTGCCACCTGCCTCCCACCTCCATGAGAAGGGTCTGCCAATTGTGGGGGAGTGGGAGTGTTGGACAGCAGCTAGGAGGTCTGGCCCTGCCAGCTGAAGACAGGTAGAATGTAGACTCCCAGGGTCTAGAGAACCCTGAGCCAATCAGGTTGGGCTGAGGATGAGAAGAAAAACTTGGATTTAAAGGGAAGCATTGATTTAATTGGTTGTCATAGCCTTGTAGAGCAGGGGAAAATAAGGAGGGAGGGCAGTGCCTGTAGCTCAGTGGGTAGGGCGCTGGCCACATACATTGGGGCTGGCAGGTTCAAACCCGGCCCAGGCCTGCTAAAACAACAATGATAGGCTTGGCGCCTATGGCTCAAGTGGCTAAGGTGCCAGTCACATACATCTAAGGTGGCAGTTTGAATCCAGCCCAGGCCCGCCAAACAATAATGATGACTGCAACCAAAAAATAGCTGGGCGTTGTGGCAGGCGCCTGTGGTCCCAGCTACTTGGGAAGCTGAGACAGGAGACTCGCTTGAGCCCAGGGGCTGGAGGTTGCTGTGAGCTGTGATGCCACGGCACTCTACCCAGGGGGACAGCTTATAGGCTCTGTCTCAAAAAACAAAACAACAATGACAACTGCAACACCAAAAAAAAAAAAAAAAAAGCTGGGCATTGTGGCAGGTGCCTATAATCCCAGCTATCTGGGAGGCTGAGGCAAGAAAATCGCTTAAGCCCAAGAGTTGGAGGTTGCTGTGAGCTATGACATTATGGCACTCTACCCAGGGTGAGAGCTTGAGACTCTGTCTCCAAAAAAAAAAAAAGAATATATGGAGGGAGGCGAAGGAAAGGCCGCCCTCATGTGATGAGAACAATGGGGATAGCTAGGCCTGCCTTCTCTGTAGCCAGTGATGGGCAAGTCCGCATGATCAGCTGTGGAGCAGACAAGAGCATCTATTTCCGCACTGCACAGAAGGTAAGGGTTCTGGGCTTTCCTCAAAGGGGTAGGACGTGGGATGGGGCTCTACCATTCCCCTGCCTGAGGTTATAAGTGGTAAAGAGAGGTGAAAGTTGGGGCCAGGTCAGGTATATGGTTGTGGGTCTGCCTGTGTTCTCCACTTCTGCAGTCTGGTGATGGTGTACATTTTACACGGACACACCACGTGGTACGGAAGACGACCCTCTATGACATGGATGTGGAGCCCAGCTGGAAGTACACGGCCATCGGCTGCCAGGACCGAAATATTCGGTGGGCATCCTCTTCTCAGACTGACCACATTCCTTCAATGCCCTGGGGGTCAGCTCTTCTCAGCTGAGTTCCCACATCTATCTTTTGGTCCAGGACTTTTTACCCCCTTGAGCCTATAGAATGAGGACTGTGCTTTACCCAAGAGGTGGTAGCCTCTTTGGTGTTGGGGAGTAGCTCCCAGAGAGACCAGGCTAGGAGTGAATGCTGGCACCCAGATGTGCTTCATCCTCACTGCCTTCTTGTGTGAATGAGAGTATGTTTCTTTATAGGATATTTAACATCAGCAGTGGGAAGCAGAAGAAGCTGTTTAAAGGGTCACAGGGTGAGGATGGCACGCTTATTAAGGTAAGGGCCCAGTAAGGTGGGCACTGGGCCAGAGGCTGGGGGACAGAGCAGTGTTAGGTGGAGACTGGCTGGCACTTCCTGTATTCCTCTAGCTGTTTGTCCCCCTTCTCAGGTGCAGACAGATCCCTCAGGAATCTACATTGCCACCAGCTGTTCTGACAAGAACCTCTCTATTTTTGACTTCTCTTCAGGCGAGTGTGTGGCCACCATGTTTGGCCACTCAGGTGAGTATAACCCTAATACTCCTTGAACTTTACTCTTTCTTCTCTTAGTTGGGTGGGATGGTAGAGCTACCATCTCCTACCATCCAGCTAACCCCTAGCCCCACTGCTGATGGGACCGAGAGGACCTTGATTGGGAATTCAGGGTTGTTCATAGACCATATTCTTTGTTCTTCACAGAGATTGTCACTGGCATGAAATTTAGTAATGACTGCAAACATCTCATCTCTGTGTCAGGAGACAGGTGAGCAGAAGCCAGCTTCCTCGAGAAACAGATTCTTCCTCTGTGCCACAAACATGCTACCCTTCCCATTTCCTCATCTCAGTAATATCTCTGGGAAGTGAGGCTGTGAACTGATGGTGCTGCCACCTCCGGAGTTCTACCCTTCCTCCCTAACTTAACTCTTGTGACTCTACCCCAGCTGCATATTTGTATGGCGCCTGAGCTCTGAGATGACCATCAGCATGAGGCAGCGTCTGGCTGAGCTCCGACAGCATCAGCGAGGGGGCAAACCACAAGGACAATCTTCTCCCCAAAAGCCATCTGGATCTAACCGGTAAGAACAGAACATGGGCAAGTGATGAGTGGGTGTCCAGATGGCTTGCAATGATCTCACTGCTCCTCCTCTGCTGGACTTGCCATTCAGCAACCCTCTATCTCCCAAGTCCTTACTGCTTACACAGATCCATGATGGTGGTCTCTTCCCCCATTGAGTCTGCTCTCCCCATGACCTTCTTTGTCTTGGATTAAGGCACCAGGCCCCGTTAGTGCAATCTCCTGGACTGGCTCTCTCATCAGACAGTGACAAGGAGGGAGAAGATGAGGGTACTGAAGAAGAAGAACTTCCAGCTCTGCCTGTCCTTTCCAAGAATACCAAAAAAGAACCAGGTCTGTTGCAGTTGGGTTTGGGGCCAGTTGGTGTAATGGCTAGATATGATGTTTCTGGAACTATGGGATGAGCTGAGGAAACTGGGATATCATAGTAGCTGCACAGGGTGTGGGCTAATGTGGGTCCAGGGATTCATGGATGGGTAGTCAAGAGACATTCCTTCTGACTGCCTGTTTCTGTCTAGCCTTGGTCCCCAATCCAGCCCTGCCCCGAAGCCTGTCCCATTGGGAGATGAGTCGGGTGAGTTGCCATTGTTAAAAAGGTATCCTTCCAAGGTTACAAGAGGTGAAGGGAGGTGAAAGCAAGACTTTCGGGGCCTGGTAAGGGATTGGAGCATGGAGTCTGCCTACGTGCTCCCCTCTTGTGTTCAAGGAAGGCTTTGTGGAGGGAGTTCAAACAGCTGGGCTGGTCCTTGGTTAGGGAAGAAGAAAGCCCAGGTGTTTCCTTCCTGTAGACCAGATGAGGTGGATAGGTCCACAAGGGTTAGTCATTACTAGGGGAAGTGCTGTACTTGATCAGTTGCCTGGAGCTTGGGAGGAGATATCATCAAAAAACAGCTTGAGGTGGGGAATAGAGAAAGGACTGATCCAAAGGTTAGTATTGAATTGTAGAATAATCAACAGTCCAAAGAGCAGAACTCTAGAGATAGAGCACTTTTAGGAGGTAAGCTCAGAAGACTAATAACTAAGTAACTATTTAAGGGTGACCAGAAGGGAAAGGCTTTCAGAGCAAGCATCAAAGCATCCCAGCCCTCACTGTCCTGTGATGAGCTTTCAAGCATCAGCCCATTCTGTCATTGGTGACAGTTTCACAGTGATGGTGGGTGGTATCCCTGGTATATTCTGACCAGTCAAGGGGTCTCAAACCCCAGTTATAAGTTTGTCCTTGGTGCTATGAAGGGACTTTGGGGCCCTGTTGGGGCTGTCCTCAGAATAGGGGACTTTGAGAGACTCCTGGCTCTGAGGTGTCCATGACACTAGGTAAAGACTAAGACTAGAGGGTTCTTTAGGAGAGAATGGTGAGTACAGGTAAAAGTATGAACTCTAGAGCCAGACTAACTAGCCGCTTACCCCCTGTGGGACTTGGACTAGTTACTCAAGCTCTATGTGCTTCAATTTCTTCATCTATAAAAATAGGGATAAAAGTAGTATCTACTTCAAAATGTTGTGGGGATGAAATGAATACATGTAAAGTACTTGGCACACAGTAAGGGATGAGTGTTTGGTGATAATATTACATGATTGTTATTGTTACCCTCTCCCTTCCCCACTTTACCAGGCACAGGAGACGATGGAATTCCTGGACCAAGCTCCTGCTGCCAACCCAGGACCCAGAAGAAGGGGGCGCTGGGTTCAGCCAGGCGTGGAGCTAAGTGTTCGTTCCATGCTGGATCTGCGGCAGCTGGAGACTCTGGCTCCAAGCCCACGGGGGACCAGCCAGGACTCATTGGCCATGACCCCATCTGGTGCTAGGAAACATGGTCACCAGGCCCCTAAGACTTCACATGCTAGCCAGGTGAGCCAGCTTTCTCCCAGCTCTCTAGAGAGCTCTAAGGAGCCTTAGCCTGCCTTGTGCCAGCATTTGAGGCTTGAATACCGATCCAGCTATGCTTGCTCTGCCTCTGTAGCATGTGGATAACCTGAACTATAAGGTTAGGATGTGCTAAGCTGCGTGCTATGGTGATCAGGAGTAGAAGTGAGTTGGGTAGCCTTTGCCCTAGGCTGGGTTTCTTGGAGGATTCTTGGTATTAAGGAGGTTGGATCCAGCCTGGCTTCTTGGTATCTGGCCTCTGAGCTGGCTTCTTCAGCTTTCCCCAGAATTGGTGCACACTAAATCTTTGCCTACCTCTACCTCTTCTCCAAGGCCTACTTCTCATATCAGTAGCACTAATAAT
Organism: Galagoides demidoff; assembly: GCA_963574575.1. NCBI lineage: Eukaryota > Metazoa > Chordata > Mammalia > Primates > Galagidae > Galagoides > Galagoides demidoff. The sequence continues at coordinate 8,383 of CAUYQV010073226.1, forward strand.
ACTCATTTGTGTATTCCCAGGATGGAAAGCCCCCTCGGCCTCAAACTTCCCAACCCTGTTCTTGCCCCCACATTATCCAATTGTTGTCACAAGAGGAAGGGATCTTTGCCCAAGATCTGGAACCTGCATCCATTGAAGATGGTATTGTCTACCCAGAGCCAAATGACAGCCTCACCATGGATACCAGGCAAGGGTCCTGCCCTAGCCAGACTCATGGGGCCAGGCAGCCCCTAGTTTTCCCTTCCCTCTATGTGTGTTGTAGTTGGGAGGATTGGTCACCAGGCTACTCAGGGCTCACCTGCCACCTCACTGCTGCCTCATCCTGAGTCCAGCTCATAGGCAGGAGTCCAGTGGGGCTGCTGCTCACCTCTCTGCTCACTGCCTGTCTTTCCTCTGCTGGCTTTCTTGGCAGTGAGTTCCAGGTACAGGCTCCAGTCCGAGGAACCCTGGGAAGAGCGTACTCAGCCAGCAGCAGGGGCTCCGAAAAGCACAGCCCTGACAGTGCCTGCTCTGTGGATTACAGCAGCAGCTGTCTTTCCAGTCCTGAGCACCCCAATGAAGGTGAGGCTACAGACCCAAGAGAGGGGTCAGTACACTGAGGTCGGGGTGGAGACTCAAGGGACAGATGAGTGCAGCATGATGCCTCTTTCCTTGCCCTCACATCCAGACTCTGAGAGCACAGAGCCCTTGAGTGTGGATGGCATCTCCTCAGACCTCGAAGAGCCGGCTGAGGGTGATGAAGAAGAGGAAGAAGAAGAGGAGGGAGGCACTGGCCCCTATGGGCTTCAGGAAGGCAGCCCCCATACCCCGGATCAGGAGCAGTTTCTAAAACAGCACTTTGAGACTCTGGCCAATGGAGCTGCTCCAGGTGTGGTCAGAGGGCCAGCATTTGGTCAATGCAACCTTCCCTGTTTGCCTGTTTGTCTACCTGAGAGGAATGATCCAAGGGCAGGAAATGCCTGGGGGGTTTCCTTCTTAGGGAGTCAGAATCTGTGGCAAGGGCTTGATCTCTACCTCAATTCATAACTTCTGACCTTGGCAGGGGGCCCAGTCCGGGTACCAGAGAGGACAGAATCTCAGAGTATTTCTGCACGATTCCTGTTACAAGTACAGACTCCCCCACTCAGGTACAGAGACCTCTCCCCAGAGCAGCTCTGGCTCTCCTGACCTCCCAGTGCTCCTACCTGGGGCAGCACACAGCCCTCCCCTCTCTGAAGTTCTGTCTTTTCTTACCCAAGGATGTTTTGCACTCCTGGTTTGGGGACAACTGGCTTTGCCCCAGCTGTCTGGCTTTGTGCCTGTTCTTCTCTCCTAATTCCTCTCTGGTGAAGCTTTTCACCATTTAGGCAGGGGGGCTGATTGAGCCTTCTCTGGGCCTTCTTCCACATTTCTTCCCTGTAGGGAACTATCCCCATCCTCTTCAAGCCTAGCATTGATGTCAAGACCAGTCCAGGTGCCACAGGCATCTGGTGAGCAACTGAGAGGCAATGGTGCCAGTCCCCCGGGAGCACCCCCAGAGGCAGAACCCTCCTCTGGCAGCCCCAGCCCTCAGAAGGCAGCCCCTGTGCTGTTGCCTCGACGCCGTCTAACCCCTGACAGAAGCTGTGCTCCCAAGAAAGTGGCCACAGCCAGCCCCTTAGCTGGCCTCCAGAAAGCCCAGTCTGTGCATAGTCTGGAGCCACAGGGTGAGAAGCCTGGTGGGTTGAGTTCCTGGGTGTGGGGGTATGGAACATGTGTGCATGCTGGAGAGAGGAGGGCCTGATGCTGCCTTGATATGTCACTCACTATGCTTGCTACTAAGTGTCCCTTAGTGGGCATGTTGGGGGGAGGGAATAGCAGCTCCTAGGGATTGGGTTTTAGTACCTGGGATGCCTTCATCACCATGTGACCTGCAAATGTATCTTGTCTCTTACGCAGATGTGGCCCCTTTACCAGGTCCATTGCTCTCACAGGAGATGGAGGCTCAGGATGGTCTGGGCACCCTGCCCCAGGCTGATGGCCGTTCATCTCAGCCCCACTCCTACCAGAACCCCACCACCAGTTCTATGGCCAAGATATCCCGCAGTATTTCCGTTGGCGAGAACCTAGGCCTGGTTGCTGAACCTCAACCTCCTGCTCCCATCCGAGTCTCACCACTTGGCAAGCTGGCCCTGCCCAGCAGGGCTCACCTGATTCTGGACATCCCCAAACCACTGCCTGACCGTCCTACCCTGGCTACATTCTCACCTGTAACAAAGGGCCGGCCCCTTGGTGAGGCAGAGCAGCCTGGCTTCCCAGTAGGCCTAAGAAAGACCCACAGTACATCTGAGAGACAGCTATATTTGGGCGAGGGTACCACTCCCAGGCCTAGGTCAGAGTGCCAGGCTCTTCCTGGGTCCAACAGCCCCTGTGCCCAGCACCTGCCAATCAGCACCCTCCTCCGAGGCCCTGAGAACTTGCAGCCCCCACCCCCTGAGAAGACTCCCAACCCCATGGAATGCACCACTCCAGGGGCAGTCCTGAGCCAGAACTCAGGTGTGCACAGCTTCCTAGCTCTCACTTCCTGCCCCATCTTTTCTCTCTTGTCTCTGTTGGCCACACTCTGGCTCCATCCCATTTCTATGTGTCCAGCCTCTGGCGTTTTTCGTCCTGTCTGCTCCTGTCTCGGTCCATAAGTCACACCCCTGATGGTGAGACATTCCTGCCAACCTTCATGATTTCTTTATGACCCACTTACCCATTCAGTGCCTTCTGGACCCTGGGACTGGCCCTCTCCTTTGGACCTTGTCTGTGTGGTGTTAGGGAGGGTGTTGGAAGGGATGAGGGGTAAGTCAGGAGTCCAGTTGCTGAGGGCGAGGCTTTTCCTGCTCTGAGTGCTCATGGGTGGGAAGACCTGAAAGTCCAGCTGGTTGCGTCACACTGAGCCGTATCTATCCCTTTCAGAACTGGCAGTGAACCTGGAGCAGTGTGAACAGCTTGTGGCAGAGCTCCGCAGCAGTGTACGCCAGGCTGTAAGGCTCTACCACTTGGTGAGTGTTGGGCAGCTACTGACCAGAAGATGGAACATGTCAGTAGTGCTAGGAGCTTCATATAGCTGAGTTGCAGAGCACTAATGATCAAGGCTCTTCCAGTGACAGGGTGGGGCATTCAAGAAATCCTGGGCACAGTAGTTGAGGGAGTAGGTGAGGCCAGGCCAGCCTCTTGAACCAGGCACCTTTTGGTCATTTCTGGTTAAGAGCTGGAGACTTCCCTCAGGAAGATGGGGTATAGATAGGCTGTATGTCCTAGTTTGCTCAGGACAATCCCAGTTGGTGCCTGTTGTCCCAACCTAATTGTTAATTGTATCCTTTTTCATATCCAAAAATCATTTGGCCATCTTAGGTTAGACCTAGGGACAGTCCAATAGGGCCTAAGCTTTGAAAAAAAGTAGAGTGTTGGGTGGCACCTGTGGCTCAGTGAGTAGGGCGCTGGCCCCATATACTGAGGGTGGTGGGTTTGAACCCAGCCCTGGCAAGACTGCAACAAAAAAATAGCTGGGCGTTGTGGCAGGCACCTGTTAGTCCCAGCTACTTGGGAGTCTGAGGCAAGAGAATCGCCTAAGCCCAAGAGCTGGAAGTTGCTTTGAGCTGTGACGCCATGGCACTCTACCGAGGGCAACAAAATGAGACTGTGTCAAAAAAAAAAAAGAGTGTGCATGAGCAATAAGGAGTTGCTATCAAGGGTGTACAACCTGCGGCCCATGGGCCATATGCAGATTATTTGAGGACTTTTTTACTTAGCTGAGCATTAGATATCACAAAAATTATGCATGGACCTTTTCTTTTGCTCATGAGCTTTTTGTTAGTGCTTGTGTATTTAATATGTGGCCCAAGGGAATGGCAGAAAAGTAAAAAAGGTTGGGGCTCAGTGCCCATAGCTCAGTGAGTAGTGTACTGGCCACATACACTGAGGTTAGCAGGTTTGAGCCTGCCCGGGCCTGCTAAACAACAGTGACAACTGCAACCCAAAAGTAGCCAGGCATTGTGGCAGGTGCCTGTACTCCCAGCTACTTGGGAGGCTGAGGCAAGAGGATCACTTAAGCCTAAGAGTTTGAGGTTGCTATGAACTGTGACATCATGGCACTCTACTAAGGGTGACATAGTGGACTCTGTCTCAAGAAAAAAAAAAGAAAAGAAAAAAAGATTGGATATGGTCCATAATCTGATGGGATCCTCCTTTGAGGTCACTCCCAGAGTCTGCCTGCCTCTCATACCCCTTGGTCATAATTCCTGATCTTAGGGTGAGGATCTCCTAGCCAGTCCCTTCTGCAGCAGGCTAGATCCAGGTGGGACCCCTCCACTATTCCTCCAACTCACTTCCTGGGGTCCTGTTGCAGGTGGCCAGCTACAAGACACCCTCAGTGGAACAAAGTCGGATCACTCAGCTTCTCAGAGACACCTTCTCTTCAGTGAAGCAAGAGCTAGAGGCCCTGGCTGGTGCAGTGCTATCCAGCCCAGGCGGGAGCCCTGGGTCTGTGGGAGCTGAGCAAACACAGGCCCTGCTAGAGCAATACTCAGAGCTGTTGCTTCAAGCCGTGGAGCGGCGCATGGAACGCAGACTCTGAATTCCAGAAACCTATCCCAAGTGAATATTCCCCGCATTCCAAACTGTAGTCCCTCCTCCACTCACCAAAACCTCGAGGACACTTGGAGTGGAAAGCAGGGATCAGTGCTCAGAGGAGAAGCCGTTTCCCAGCTGCTCCTCATGGGTCTCCTGTATTTATTAATTTATTTCCCTGACTGTCGCCTCACTTCCTTGGAACTCCTGCCTCCACAGCCCCTCCAGTGGCAGGGACAGGTCTTGGGTCTTCATCATCTTGGTGCTGTGAGGGGTAGGAGGGCAGCCTGCCCTGGGAAGGGCTGGCCCTCTCTTCTTAGAAGCCATTTGAAATTACTGCAGGGATCAGCTCCCTGGGGTGGAGCTTACACAGGGTACTCCATGGGATAGAGGTGAGAGGTGATGTGGTATTTAGTGCCCTTCAGTGAACTATAGCCTTCACCTCTATCTCCACTTCCCTCCCACACCAGCTGCACTCCTCTGGCTGCCAGAGCAGGGATTGTTTTCCCTAATTCCTGACAGGTCAGAAAGGTAGAGTTGTCTGGTCCTCCAGAGGACCCCCAGCCATTAAGAGACTTGAGTTGACTTTAGGACCTGAGCCCCCACATTCCACTCCCATTCTCCCTCCAAGAGGGCCCTAGCATTTTCTCTATTCCTGTGCCTCCCCTTTCTCTTCTGTCTAGAACTTGTGGAGCCAGCCATGGGACATTGCTGCGGGACAGTAAAGCCCTCTGCTGGGCAGACATGAAGCTCTGGCCTCCTTTCCTCAGCCCCTTACCATCCTATGTCCTCCAACCCCGGACCTCAGCAGGCTGCTAGAGTGCAGAGGCCACCTTCTCCCTGAATCCTGAGTGAGGCGCAGTCTCTGTTGGAATTTCCCTCATGGTTTACAGGGCAGCAGCCCACATTCTGAGGACACTGGCCACAGAGGAACTCATACAGCACACACACACTTGACTGTTCATTGCTAGAGTACTTGGCTCCCTGACATGTGCCTGGTTTCCTCTCAGGTCCTGCCCCAGCTTCATCCTCGCTTATATGGAGCACCGAATCCAAATTCTGGATTCTTGGTGTCCACAGCCTAGCTGATAATGAGATGGTCCATAGGATACCTGGTTTGGATAGAAGGAGCTGCCTCAAAGGCAGTGCTGGGCAGCCAAAGTTGTGCTGGATACTGGAGGTTAAGGGGAAGAGGCACAGGGTCCAAGAGAGACACTGGAATAGTGGTAGGTGGAACAGGTAAGTGGCAAAGGTAAGGGGTTAGAATCAGAAGGGGTGGTTGTTAGGGGTGAGAGAAGGAGATAGGACACAGTAGGCAGGTAGAGTAGGACCAAGTAGCAGGGAAGTTGAAGGTTTGGGGTGAATGTGTCTCTGGGCCCTGCTGCACTGCACTGTACCAGGTAAGTCAGGGTAGCTTTACAACACAGCTTCAGGCCACAAAAGCCCCGTCACCCATGCTTCTGGCTTTGTAGGCGGAGGTTCCTAAGAAACGGCTTCTTAAGGGTGCCCAGCTCCGTTGCTTTAGCCTGAGTGCACTTGAGCAGCTCAGAACCTGGCTTACCTACTCTGCTTTTACCACCTGCATGGCCCAAAGAACCTGGGCAATTGGAGGTGGCCCCCTAGCAGGCCTGCCATTTCCTGTGGGGTGAATCTGTTTGCCTTTCGCCTCCAACTCCGCACACTAGCCACACCCTGCCGCTGGTAGAGCTCAGGCTGGTCGCTCTGGGCTAGGTCCGTCACCAGGTGGGAACGACCTACCCTCTGGCTAAGGTCCGTGAGAAGACGGCCGCCCTTTCCCTGCTCCGTGTCTCATTTTCCCTCGGCAGCGTCCCACCCCACCCGACCTCCGTCCGTCCCTTTCTGCATGTCTGAGGCCACCGCCGCCCCCGTCCAGATTTGCCCCACCAGCCCGTTTTGAAAACCCCTTATTTATAACTTTTATATTTTGTCCAGGCCGTGGCGCTTCCCTCTTCCCCGGCTGCACGGGGCGGGAACTGTTTTTAACGTCCGTTTGTATTGATGTATATGGACTTGTCAATAAATACAATCATTTGTTAACTCTGGGACGAAGATGAAGACTGCAGAGAAAGCAAACCGCGATCGCGCTGGGGGCGGAGTCTGGGGCGGGGCCTCAGGCCGGGTGGGCCGTGGGGGTGGGGGTGGGGTTACGGACCGGGCGGGACCGCGTCATGGCGGAGGCTGCTTTGGACGCCGTGCGGAGGGAGTTACGAGAATTCCCGGCAGCGGCAAGGGGTGAGTGTGTGCACTCGGAGGCCGCAGCGTCCTGGCGTGGACCGCGCGGCGACCTTCAGACGCGGGAGGAACCCTGGATGCTTCTGACACTGGGGGCGCGGGGCCTCGTGCGTAGGACTGGTTGATGGCCCCGCTCAGGTCTCTGTTCCGTCGCAGCCGGGTGCCTCAGCCTGGTGGGTCGGTCCTCGGCTGCCCTCTGCTGTTTTGCGCACCCTTGTGCGCTTTCTGGGATGACTCGCCACATCGTTCCTAGGACCCAGTGCATTATTTTTTTTTTAATTTCAAATTAATATGAGGGTACAGATTTTTTTTTTTTTGAGACAGAGCCTCAAGCTGTTCCCCTGGGTAGAGTGCCGTGGCATTACAGCTCACAGCAACCTCCAACTCCTGGGCTCAAGCGAGTCTCCTGCCTCAGCCTCCCAAGTAGCTGGGACCACAGGCACCCGCCACAACGCCCGCCTATTTTTTGGTTGCTGGATTCGAACCCGCCACCTTAGGTGTATTGGCTGGCGCTTTAGCCGGTTGAGCCACAGGCGCCGAGCCGAGGGTACAGATTTTTGCTCGACTGTGGTCGTGGTGATGTCCTGTGTTTCCCACAGTCTGAGCTGTTTGCTGTTGCCTTCCCAGTATTAAACTTTTTCCGGCCGGGGCTGGGTTTGAACCCGCCACCTCCAGTATATGGGGCTGACGCCCTACTCCATTGAGCCACAGGCGCCTCCCCTAAACTCTTATTAACATTAAATACACACCGGTGGTGTTTGTATCCCCTCCCTCTTGTAAGATTGTAGGCTGTCCAGATGATCTCAGGCTTTTCTCTTGCTTTATTCTTTTTCTTTCTTCCTCACTCCCTTCCGCCTTTTCTTTTTTTATGTTTTCAAATGATTTCTTGCCCCTGAACAACAACACAGGCACACGTGTGTGTAATGGGTATATACCGTGGCCACCAGACATGGTGGGTTGTCTATAATCATGGAAGCTGAGGCGGGAGGATGGCTTGAACCTGGAGTTTGATTTTGCAGTGAGCTATGATCATGCCCCTGCAGTCTGGATTATGCAACAGCGCCAAGACCCTGTCAGAAAAAAAAAAAAGTAGCTGGGTGGGGGACAGTGGCTTAAGTTTGTAATCCTGCACCCTGGGAGGCCCAGGTGGGTGGATTGCTTGAAGTCAGGAGTTCCAGACCAGCCTGAGCAGGAGTGAGATCCCTGTCTCTAAAAATAGCCGGGTGTTGTGGTGGACACCTGTAGTCCCAGCTACTCAGGAGATTGAGGCAAGGGGATCTCTTAATTGAGGCTCCTGTGAGCCATGACACCATGGTACTACTCAGGGTCACAAAGTGAGTCTCTGTCTCAATAATAATAATAATATACAATGGAAGAAAAGTAATAATAATATACGTTGAGGCGGCGCCTGTTGCTCAGTGGGTAGGGCACCGGCCCCATATAACGAGGGTGGCGGGTTCAAACCCAGCCCCAGCCAAACTGCAACAAAAAAATAGCCGAGTGTTGTGGCGGGTGCCTGTAGTCCCAGCTACTTGGGAGGCTGAGGCAAGAGAATTGCCTAAGCCCAGGAGTTGGAGGTTACTGTGATTTGTGTGATACCATGGTACTCTACTGAGGGTGATAAAGTGAGACTGTGTCTCTACCAAAAAAAAAAAAATAATAATAATATACAGTGTGTATGTAATATAAATGAGCTTTTCTCTCATCCCTGGTGTTCATCCTTCTAGAAAAATTCTATTTATGTTACTCTATACCCCTCTTTGTATATATGGGTGGTAGCTTGCTAAACACACTTTTGCACTGTATCTTGGAGATCATTATATACACATCTACCTCAGGCTTTTTCACACTTGGATACTAGCGCTATAATTTACTTAGTCTGCTATTGTTAGACAGTTATTTTTAACCTGTTTTTTTCAGTAATACTGCAACAAATACTTTGTTCATTTAACAAGTATTTATTTATTTGAGACAGAGTCTCATTAAGTTGCCCTCGGTAGAGTGCCATGGCATCACAGCTCACAGCAACCTCAAACTCTTGGGCTTAAGTGATTCTCTTGCCTCAGCCTCACAAGTAGCTGGGACTACAGCCGCATGCCACAATGCCTATCTATTTTTTTGTTTGTTTGTTTTTTGTTGCAGTTGTCATTGTTGTTTAGCTGGCCCAGGCTAGGTTCGAACCTGCCAGCCTGCATGTATGTAGACGGCACCCTACCCACTGAGCTAAGTATGGGCTACACCCTAACAAATAATTATTAAACACCTCTATGTGGGGCCCAACAAGGTGGCTCACATCTGTAATCCCAGCTCTTAGAATGCCCAGGCAAGTGGATTGCCTGAGTTCACAGGTTTGAGACCAGTCTTAGCCATAGCAAAACCCTATCTCGTAGCCGGGCATTGTGATAGGTGCCTGTAGTCCCAGCTACTAGGGAGGCTGAGGCAAGAGAATTGCTTAAGCCCAGGAGTTTGAGGTTGCTGTGAGCTATGACGCCATGGCACTCTACCAAGGGTGACAAAGTGATAGTATCTCAAAAAAAAAAAAAAAAAGCACCTCTATATATCAAGTTCTGTTCAGTGTGTTTGGGATACATCACTGAACAAAATAAATCTCTGCTCTCATAGGGCTTACTTACATTCTAAGTGAGGAAGTGGACAATTAACTCTAGACACACTGAATAAGTCAATTATATAGTAGAAGAAGTAGGTTAGAAAATAAGAGTAGGGTCTGGTATGTTTTAGGAACAGTGAAAAAGCCAGTGTGCAGGAACATTGTGTACATATGTGTGAATTTTTTTTTTTTGAGATAGATTGTTTTTTCTTTTGAGACAGAGTCATACTATGTTGCCCTTGGTAGAGTGCCATGGTGTCACAGCTCACAGCAACCTCCAACTCTTGGGTTTATGCGATTCTCTTGCCTCAGTCTCCCAAGTAGCTGGGACTACAGGCGCCTGCCTCAACGCTTGGCTATTTTTCTGTTTTGGGTTTTTTTTTTTTTTTTTTTTTTGCAGTTTTTGGCTGGGGCTGGGCTTGAACCCACCACCTCCAGTATATGGGGCCAGCACCCTACTCCTTTGAGACACAAGCACCACTCTGCCCAGCTATTTTTTTTGTTGTAGTTGTCATTGTTTAGCAGGCCCAGGCTGGCCCACCAGCTGCAGTGTAGTTAGTGGCCAGTGCCCTAACCAGTCATTAAGACAGATTCTTACTTTGTTGCCCTCAGCAGAGGGCTGTACTGTCATAGCTCAAAGGAGCCTCAAACTCTTGGGCTCAAGAGATCCTCTTCAAGGTTGGGGGGGGGGTGCGGCACCTGTGGCTCAGTGGGTAGGGCACTGGACCCATATACTGAGGGCGGTGGGTTCATACCCGGCCTCGGCTGAACTGCAGCAAAAAAATAGCTGGGCATTGTGGCAGGTGTCAGTGTCAGCTACTTGGGAGGCTGAGGCAAAGGAATTGCCTAACCCCAGGAGCTGGAGGTTGCTATGAGCTATGTGATGCCATGGCACTCTACTGAGGGCGATTAAAGTGAGACTCTGTTTCTACAAAAAAAAAGAGAGAGAGTAGCTAGGACTATAGGCGCCCAGTACAACATCCAGCTACTTTTAGCGATGGGGGTCTCACTCCTGTACAGTCTGGTCTTGAACTCCTGAGTTTAAAGCAATCCACCTGCCTCAGCCTCCCACAGTACTAGGATTACAGGTGGTGAATATATTTAATTAATTAATTAATTTTTGTTTTGGAGGCAGAGTTTCATGCTGTTGCTCCAGGCTGAATGCTGTGGTGTTAATCTATCTCACAGCAACCTCAAACTCTTAGGCTCAAGCATTCTTCCTGCCTCAGCCTCCCAAGTGTCTGGAAATACAGGTGCCCACCACAACACCTGAATAATTTTTTCTATTTTTAGTAGAGACCGGGGTGTCACTATTGCTCGGGGTGGTCTCAAACTCTGGAGCTCAAGCATTCCTTCCATTTTGGCCTCCCAAGAGTACTAGGATTCACAGGTGTGAGCCACTGTGCCCAGCCATCTGTATGAATATTTTTGTTGGTTAAAGTCTTAGCAGAATTGTTGGGTCAAAGGAATTGTTTGGATTCCTTTTGAAATTTTCTCATTTTGAAGCCCTGAGAGAAGAAGCTATTTTCTTTTTCTTTTCGAATCAGAGTCTCACTTTATCACCCTCAGTAGAGTGCTGTGGCATCTCAGCTCACAACAATCTCCAACTCCTGGGCTGAAGCAATTCTTTTGCCTTAGCCTCCTGAGTAACTGGGACCATAGGCACCTGGCTATTTTTTGTTGCAGTTTGGCCGGGGCTGGGTTCGAACCCACCCCCTCGGTATATGGGGCCAGTGCCCTACCCACTGAGCCACAGGCGCCACCCTAAAAAGACACCATTTTTTTTCTTTTTTTTTTTTGAGACGAAGCCTCAAGCTATCCCCCTGGGTAGAGTGCCATGGCATCACAGCTCATAGCAACCTCCAACTCCTGGGCTCAAGCGAGTCTCCTGCCTCAGCCTCCCAAGTAGCTGGGACCACAGGTGCCCACCACAACGCCCGGCCATTT
>CAUYQV010073227.1:0-29571 GCA_963574575.1 Galagoides demidoff
GGGCAGGTATTCAATCCACCTTCCTCCTCCAAGCCTCAGTCTTCATCAGATAAGACCAAAAGAAGTAATGGCTGACAACATGTTCTCCATTAAGTTATGTTAAAGGGATTATGTTCAAAAGGACTATGTTTGATATAGTGATATCAGTTAAACTGTGGATTACTAGGGAGGAGCTGCTCATGAGATACTCACAAGATGTTTATTCATGAGATGGATTATGAGTTGTAATGAATATTAATGAAGTCATTGATGTACAGTGCACATGTGCAGAGGGATTGTAATGAATATTAATGAGGTACAGTGCGCATGTACAGAATGGACTATACAAGCCAGGAGAGAAAGAAATAAACTTGTCACATGCCTGAGAGAGCTGTGAACCCCTTTATTTAAATACACAATTTCAATATGTGGGTTTATTTTCTGTGACATCACTTCTCCATGAGACCCTAATGGCAGTACCTAGAGGTCCTTTATTGTACATCAACAGAAAACCAATACAGTGGGGTCACTGAAGTACAAAACATCTGGACCGTGTCTCAGATTCTATTAAAACTAAGTAGGAAAGGGGCTACTGAGGAATACAGTAAGAAGAGCACTTGTCGTCTTGGAGAAAGACAGACACGGATTTAAATTATAAAGCCGTCTCTTGCCAACTTGTGTAAGTCACTTAACTTCTCTGTACCACTCGTTCTTCTCCAGCAAAATTGAAATGATAAAATGCAGGTAAGTAGGAGAATTCAGTAGTTTTGATTGTTAGATTGAAGTAATCATTTATTATAAAATAGCAATATCTAATGTTAATTCAGCACCTGCTTTTGGGTCACTGCACTGAATATATTATATGTCTGCGCTCAGTCATTCTAGCATCCCTAGGAGGCAGATACTATCATTATCACATTTTACCTATGAATAAACAAAAACTCAGAGGAATTCACAAACCTGGCCGGGATTTGAACCTAGACAATGGATCTGCCTTTGAGGTTAACTTGGTGTGGCAGGAGAGTGGTGAAAGCTGTGACCAGGGAAGACAACGCTGGCAGAGATGGTCAGATCCTCCCAAGCTGTGTGGGCCACTCACGGGAGCTTAACCTTCTTCCAGGCTGAGAGCAGGAAAGATGAGAAAGGATTCCCAGAGCAACCTGACCTTCACCTCAGCCGTGTGTCTAAGCATGACATCCCTTTACGAAGATGCTGCTGCAGGTGGTGGTGGCAGCAAAAGACTGCTCACCCTCCAGAGTAGGTCAGCTTCTAGGAGACAGGCTAAGCATCTGTCCACAATGTATTTACTATGCTGAGACGGTTTCCACATTCCAAATAGTCGACTTACAGGTAATTTTTAAAATTTTAAAATGTATCCTGTTTGAGAAGTGTTTTCCATTATGTGTGTATTTGTATAATTACGTGAGTTTTTTTTTTTCTTTTCTCTCATCAAATCTTTATTCAAAAAGCCAGCACATCCATGGGGTTGGAGCCTCATGGTGGTAACTAGGCCATCACAGCTGAAAGAAGTTCGCAGTCCCTGTGCTTGTGTTTCCTGAAGGCAGAGGAAGAAAACAATCCCTCGCTCCTCCCCGGGGCCCTCTGTGCTGAGCACAGCTGGGAAGATGATTGATTGGCAAGTTGTCAGCACAGCAGAAGCCACAGGGAAGGTCTGTGAGACACGGAGAAGCTTGAAAGATCAGAAGCGTGCATTTGGCTGTTCATAACCCTTTCAAAGAGCATAACATATGTCACTTGCCCCGGCAAAAACAAACAAACCTTGAAGAGTTCAGGACTTCTCAGGGTAGGCTGGGGTAGTTTAGGCTTCAAGGAGCCTGAGGTACCTTCAGAACTTGACACTGTCAGGGGTGGAATCAATCGTGTGTATGGCCACTAAGGTCACCATGAGTGCAAAGGCTCAGTGTTGCAGGTGAGTTTGATAAATTCTGTGAGGTTCTCAAGGCAGCCACTCTGCACCTGTTATATGGGGTGATTTTCTCTGGGCTGGAGGAAAACATCAGTGTGCCGGATGTTCAGTCTGGGCAAGCTGTGTTCATAACCAGACAGACAGCAACGTGATAGATACTCCCAGAGGGAAGTGCAGGAAGCTACAGGGGTGGAAGGCAGAGAACCCCAAGACAATATAGGGAAAGCGAGGCTTAACCCAAGGCCCTTCGCTTTGTAATTGTTGGTATTTGCCAAAGCAGCATTCTGTCATTCTTCTGGGAAATTCATCATTAAAGTCCACAGCGTATCTTAAGAACGCTCATGAGATGAAATTTGCCTGTCTTGCTTTTCGGCTCTGAGGATGGGACCTTAAGGACAGTTACTCTTCCCTATTTCTGTTTGTTTCCCAGCTTCTCACACTGGGTTCATCAAATGATGACCCCTCACCAGTTTCTGAATGGACGGTGGGCTGAGTGTGGTTCTTAGACTTTTAAATCATTGAAAAAAAACAAAAGAAGATTGATAATTTTTACATCGGAAATTACTTACAGTTCCAATTTCAGTGTCCATTAGTAAAGTTGTATTTTCCAACTTGACACCATTGACATTTTAGGGTGGATCATTCTCTGCCGTGAGGAGGGGCTGTTCTGTCCACTGTTGGAAGTGCAGCCCCATCCTCGGCGCCCACCTGCCTGGTGCCACCCGCAGCCCTTTTCCATCCCTGACAATTAGAACTGTCTTACTGGATAGCCCGGTGTGCCTTGGAAGGTGAAATCTCTCCCTGTTGAGAATCCCTTTTTGACTAAATCACAACCACTTTCACTCTTTTCACTGTTGTCTGTTTTTGTGCAACCACAGCAGGGTTGCCAGTCCTAACAGAGACCGTCTGCCTCTTAAAGATGATAATATTTACTCTCTGCCCCTTTGCAGCTGTTTCAAGAATCCTGGTCCAGCACACAGAGAACTCAGCACTTGAGAAAGGAGGAAGGGAAGGGAGGGAGAGAAGAGAGTAGGTCGGACAGACAAAGTACTCTTGGGGAAAGATGAGTTACTGTTTCTGACACAGAGACCAGTTCACAAATGCCAGGCTGGGGGTTGACCTTTCCCTAAGAACAGCTCAAGGGCAGGTTTACACCTAAAGCAATGTCATCTGAGTCCCTGAGATCGGCCTCTTCTACTTTGAACTCCAAGAAGCTACTGTCTATCATGGAAATTTTAAGTCAACTAAAAAGAAAAAAGGGCAGAACACTAATGTATGGACACATGTTAGCAGCTCGGGATCTTTCTAAATAAATCAGCTGCCCGTAAAGCCTCAACAAATTCCAAGTAAACAGACTGAGAACCAGTTTGTGAAATCCATGGACGAGAACAGATTTGATATGTGTTGACCATTCGACACTTATCCAGAGAATCTACACAGACACGTAATCCTCCTCCGGAGAGCTCCTGGAACTGGGTGTGACCCCCTCATTTTTGTCAGGAGGAAATCGGTGGGTCACCAACCTCAAGGGACTATCTGAGCTCTCCTGGAGTCTGGAGCAGAGCTGGGACTGGTTAGGACAGTGGTTCTCAAGCTTCCCAATGCCGTGACCCTTTAATACAGTTCCTCATGTTGTGGTGACCCCCAATCATAAAATTATTTTCATTGTCAGGTGGCACCTGTGGCTCAAAAGAGTAGGGCACCAGCCCCATATGCTGGAGGTGGTAACCCAGCTAAACACTGCAAAAAAAAAAAAAAAACATTATTTTTGTTGTAATTTTATGATTGGGGGTCACCACAACATAAGAAACTATATTAAAGGTCAAAGGTCATGGCATTAGGAAGGTTGAGAGCCACTGGGTAAGAGCTGGATAAGTGTCTCCTTTTGCCCCTAGCATATTGTATATATGCTGAATCTGAACTAATCACATCCAGAAAGATGGCAAATGTCCCTTGGGGGTTAGCTGGCAATTCGGAAAGAGTGTGTGTGAAGAGGACAGAGTCAGAGCAAAGGCCTGGCTTCCTCAGCTTCCAGGGAACACTAGCTGCCGATTCCTGGAGATGTTGTGAAGTGTCACTGTCTCCGTACACCATGCTGGGCAAGGTTAGAAAGGTGCCCTCAGACAATCAGAGCGAGGAAATGGGCTGAAAAGTCACGTGCAAAAGCAGGCAGTACAAAGAGAGATTTATCACTTGTTCTGACAAATTGACAGTGAAATTAAAGAGCTTAATTATTTCAGCATGAATTTTGAGAGGCTTCTTTTCCCACTGAACATATGAAAAAGTTTCAAAGCATTTTGCAGCAATAAAACATCTGTGACCCAATTTACATAAAACAGAATAAAACTGAGAGTTATTATGGAGGCAAAGAGCACCCAGGCGGTGTGAACCCTTGCTCCGTCTTTTACCAGTAAACAGACCTGGTGCATGAGGAGGCCTCAGAAATGTCCTTGTAAGTCTTGAGTGTTGAGGGAGACCGGGAAGGCGGTTGTGCAGGACCCAGAACACCACCAAGAAGGATGTATAAAGGATGTGATAGATCAAGGGCCAAAGGAAGAGGTGTGCTGAGAATTCACTAATGGAAAGATAATAGCTTCCCAGAGGAAGGGGACAGACTAGAGTGAATGAATTTTAAGGACAAAATCACACCTAAAAAAATATGGCACAAACCCACTATGTGAAAGTGTTGGGTTAGAATAATTCTGAGCCATTTCTTCCATCTCGTTTTGGGTGCTGCTAATGGGGAAAGGAGGGAGGTGTGGTGTGAAGGGCTCCGTGGTTTATTCTGAAAGGTCTTCGCTATGTCTGGAGCTGAGTCACCATGGATCAGGAAGTGCTTTAAAAAATATGTATCTTTTGAAGAAAAGTGAGATCCGATCCTATACACTCAATTTGTATTCACGATTCTTGAATGATTTGAAGTGTATTATTTTAAACTGATATAAAACTTGACAAAAATCTGTTCTGAAGAATGCATAGAATATTGACATATGGTAATTTACTAATTAGAGAAAAAATAGGCATCACTTAACTTCTACAAGACGTGAAACTCAAATTGTGCAAAGAATTAACTCAGTTGAATCAATAATGCTTCGGCTTTGTGTCTTTGTTATTCAGTTTGAAAGTATTATTTTCTAAGTGAACTTCTGGTTATCCCATGGTCTTAATAAACAGAAGATGAGTTTTAAAATGTAATGGCTTATAGGTATCTTTTAAATTAACTTTTTTTAAAAAAAACATTGAGAAGTGGCCCCCCTAAAGCAATGACTCTTAAAGGGTGGCACAATCTCTTGGCTGGGGATTGGGAACAAATTTTATCTTAGGGACATGTCAAAATGCAGCATGACCACCAGTCCTCTCCCACCCACCCCTGGGAGAAAGTCTAACACACATCTCCAAAGGGGAAGCACCTGCCTGCAACCCGACATCCCATTCTTATTAGAAATCAGGGTCTTGTTCACTCACTGTCACTGGTGAGAAGGGTCATTTCTCTCAAGGGTGTTTGGAGAACGGACAAAGGAGAATCACCCAGACAGTGGCTCTGTTAGCCCTATTCAACGTGAGCCACATCAAGCACCAGGTTCTCCCATTACCACAACTGAGTGCCAAAGGAGAGAGCCCCGGACCCGGCCACAGTGTGCACCAGGCTGCCCCAGGAACCAGCCTGACCTCCCAGGCTGGTTGCCACTGAAACCTTCACATAGCTGGGCAGGGAGGAGCAGCACTCACGGCTAGCTTGAGGACAAAGTGGTTGGGCTGCAGAGACGGACCCTAGGGCAGACCTGGACAGCGGGACTGCTGCCCACTGCAGGGCGCTCCAGCCAGGGCTCTGGGAGATGAAGAACCTACTGCCGGTGGCTCCTTCCCAAGGGTTGCTGACGATGGGGACATCGATGAACTCACCTGTATTGCATATGTTGATGACTATTTTTTTTTAAAAGTAAACACTAAGAATAAATCATAAGCATCTGATCTGTTGGTTAAGTGTAGCCTACTCCAGCGCCCCTGAAATCGGCTCCAGTGCAAAGCCAGGCAGGCTTGCGGTGGGCCAGTGACTCCCATTGAAGGTTCTGTGTCAGTCCAACCAATCCGATGCTGACCTCTGGGAGAAACACCCTCACGGTCACACCCAGAAGTCATGTGTCACCAGGTATTCAGACATTCCTCAGCTCAGTCAAGTTGACTCTTAAAATTAATCACGGCAATTAATAAATTAAAATATGAAAATGAGACTCTGAATTACTCAAGTGTTTAAAACAGGGAAACAGAAATGCCCTGTAATTAGATATTTAAAACAGAAAGACAATGTGAGTTGAGTTATTATTAATCAAATTCACAGCGTGTAATTAAACAGCATTTTAATGCAAATGCGTAGGCTTCAATGTATATTATTAACATAAAGAGAAAACGAAGAGAGATAAGTTAACTGTGCGACTTAAGAAGCTGAAAAAATAAGGTTTAATAGTAAGGAAATCAATGAAATATGTGACTCCCTAACCCCTAAAATTCATATAACCTGCCTGAATAAGAGAAGCATGTAAAGGTCTCTTCACGGAATTTCAGAGTCAGATTTCTATCCCTTTCCCTCCGGGAAGACCAGCGGTGACAGTAAGTGCATTTGAGATACTGGGATAGATACCTGATAAATGCGTGATAGATAACTAGATAATGTTTTAGCCAAAATCATTTACCCGTCCAACACCCAGCTTCTCTCTAACTTGCCGACAGAGCTCCCTCCACCCCATTGTCAGTGCCGAGCAGGGTCAGGTGGCCTGTTTCCCAACCTTTTTTATTGCTGTAAAGCGATACATGGGAAGAAATTACCCCACAGCCAGCTTTATCAGATGGTTGACAATTATTTGGATCTATGACTAGATAAAATTACAGGCAAAAGCCAACATTCTAAGAGCGTAGAAGAAATCTGAAAAGTTCCGGTGTCCTGATGGAGTGTTAGTGCCCCTGAACTAAGCATGCTCCCTAACTCCAAACTCTTCATCATGTGTGATAATAAGTGTTTATGTCGTTCCATGCGTTTTTATTAAAGTGTGCTTTTTACCCACAGCCCAAATCAACCTCCCTTCTTATGCAGTTATTAACTCCTGTACTTCTTTTTTTTCCTTCCACAGTCACCATGAAATCCAGCACTGGGTTTCACCCACGTATGGGAGGACTAGAAGAGATGGCATCTAAACAATTTTATGCTTACCAAAACACAGGCCCCAAACAACTCCTTTCTGAAACACAGAAAACTAAAATCATGCAAAAAATTGACATGTTTGATCTAGAGAGAAAATTATTGATTCTTCTCAATTTCCAATCATTTTATATTTCAGAACATGCCAGGCATTTCTACATCTTAATTTTTGGAGATAATAGTTCAAGGCAACATCATTGAAAAAAGGAATCTGTTTTGATACATTCAAAAATGTGTCTGATGTTCTCCAGCAAGATGACGGGCTGCTTTCATTTAGATCATCTAATGGAATTTTTACAGCAGTCCCACATAGTCGGAAGCATCTCCATTTTAACACAGAGAAACTTGAGGAGTTCCTTAGGAAAACCTGACCAAGTTTTATATGACAACTTGTCAAAGTAGCAGAAACAACAGCAGTGGTAAGGACAATAGCTTCAGCTGGCGGCTCTTGGTTTCTGGATATGATGGATAGGAGCACCAGAGACACTTGTGACCACAGTTAATTTTTTAAAATAAGAATAGGTCATGGGTCAGGTTGTATTGTAATATGAAAATAACATTATTCCAAATATCATATCTTAATCTAATAAAAAACTGACTAAAAGAAATTATGTCATGTTGAATCTAGTGTCAAATAGTCAAATCCACTTCATTTCACTTGAGTTTTTCTTGGTCTTTTTTTTTAACTTATATTTGACATTTGCTTAAAAAAAAAAAAAAAGACTATTGGAGAGTCACAAATATCTTTTCCCAAAAAGTAAAACACTACATATTGCACTCAGAACAGAACAGATGGATTCTTTTCTGAGGAAAAAAAAAAAGGAGGACCATGACACCAGCATGGATGTCAAAAGAATGTCAGGCCACTACTGAGGGGTCCGTCACTGCAAAAGTAAACAGCGACAAGATCCCCCAACACACACATTAGAACGCTGGAATCCAGAGCTCTGACACCACCACAGACTTCCCAGGACGCAGAGAGACCGGAACTCTCATTCCTCCACTTTGGAAGACAGTTTCACAGTTTCTCACAAAACTAAACTTACCATAGAATCCAGCAATCACGCTCCCTGGTCTTTACTGAGAAGGACGGAACATTTGTGCCCACACTAAAACCTGCACCAGGGTGTTTACAGCTCCCTCACTATTCAGAGGCGGCCAAACTGGGAAGAAAACAAGATGTCTGTGGCAGGTGAAGGGAGATGTCAACTGCGGTACAACCAGAAAGGAAATATTATTTAGCACTATGTGGAAATGAGATAAATATGTGAAAAGACACAGCGAGAACTTCAGTGCATGTTACTATGTGACTGCGGCCCGTCTGAAAGGCTACCTGGTGGGCGTCTTACTATCTCACATTCTGGAAAGGGCAGAACTGTGGAGACAGGACCAGATCAGTGGTTGCCAGAGGTTGGGGTGGGGAGGCAGCAGGATAAACAGGTAAAGCACAGGGAACTTTTAGGACAACTAAACTGTTTTGTGTGGTACTGTGATACCTGTCATTGTACATTTGATGCAACCCACAGAAAGTTCATCACCAAGAAGGACCCCCCATATGGACTTTGGGTGATACGAATGAGCCAATGTACGTCCATCGACCATCAGAGACCTGATACTGTGGCAGGTGATTTTTGTTGGTGGTGGTGTATGTGTGAAGATAGGAGGTGTGTCTTTAAAAAATGAACCAAATCACATAAAAATAAAATTAATTATTAAATTTTTAAAAAAGCAAACTTCAGGTGATCAGAGCAGAAGAGTGAGCCAGGACCAGCCCTGTGTGACAGAGAAACCCAGAATCACACAGTCATATCCACTGGGCCCCAAATTGTGCCTCATTAGGACATTTACCTATTCTTTTGTCTACATCTTGAAAAAAATATTTTTTGCCAAATCATCTTTCTGCTCCCCTATACTGCTTTAGAATCTTTTTACCTTTTTCTTAAATAAATGCTTATTTCCATGAGTTGTGCCCACGTGAAGTCACTAATTTCTTGCCTTCTAAGATTCATTATTTTCTTCAATAACCTTGCAACTTAACATCACAAAACTGATTTTCCTAATCTCTTATTGCACTTAGCTCAGTACTGATAGTTCAAGGTTTATAAGTCAGTTCTGTTTCCCCTGACCATCACTGTACTTTGAAGAGCGCAGACAGGTGGAGGCAGCTGGCATTACTTTGGCATTTGGACCAAGCTGCACCTTGAGTCAGGTCACGAGCAAACTCTGCCTTAGGCAGAGACCATCTGACCATTCTGAGCTCAGCCCGCTTATCTGCCAACACGCCTGCTTTCTCGTATCAATGATACCATGGAGAAAGTACAATTTCTCAATTTCCGCTAATCAAGCAGGGAGCCATGGACGCAAATCCGGCAACTCCAGCAACATGCATTGTGTTCTAGCTTGTCATCCACTATTGACGAGCCAATCCATTTGGGAACATTATTCTTTTCTGGAAATGGGGTGGAGAAAGAGGAACACAAAGCAAATATATTTATAAACCCGATGCATGTTTGGGGGTTAGAATGAGAAGTTTGAATGTCATTGTAGAGATACAGCCATCAAGAATAATTTCAATTCAGTCCAATCTTTGTAAGTTTATTTCTGTAACTTATAAATCCTGCAAAGATCTCACTCTGGCTTGGCAATTCACACTTGGGATATTTGAAAATATACTTTTGCTATCTGGTCAAATAAGTTCAAAAAAGAAAAAAAAAGACGTATTTGGCTAAGAAAGACCAATGAGGCACAGATGCATTTGACTTCTACAGCAAATCTAGCAGCCAAGATGAGTGTTTTGCAAAAAGAAAGTCACAGTGCCCTGAACAGCACTGATAAACTTTGCTGCTGACATAGGATGGCAACCAGGAGCAAAGGGGACATTACTCTGAGATCACGTGTCTGGGCTGACATCCAGATAATGCAGAATTCAAGACAGGGGGACGTTACTCTGAGATCACGTGCCTGGGCTGACATCCAGATAATGCAGAATTCAAGACAGGGGCTCTGAGAGGGACTCTGCCTGGATAGGGCATCCTTGGGAAGGAACACCAGGGTTGATGCCGGGCCTTTTCCTAAATACAGCTGACATCAACAGTGTTTCTAGTGCCCAGCTCAGAATTGGGCACACGTGCTGATTCATGATCAACCTAACACTTGCCTCATTCTCAGAGATCTGTTGAAAGAACGCACTGGACTCGGGGGAGCTGAAAGACATCTTGAATCAAACCATGCAAGGATCTGATAGTGCATGTTCATCTTAACCACAGGCCTTTGTGGAGAGATCAGCCTTTCATGCCATGATATTCATAATTTAAAACCCTTATATTTGAACAGCAATTAAAGGTTTTGAAATCAATTTCTCATTAGTTAGACACATGGACCTTCCCCTTGACGCTGTAAGGTAAGAGGCTTTATACAGAGACAATCTAAGGAACAGCATTCACATTTCTTGATAAGCCCCTACACCTACCAGGTCATCACTGGGACTCTGAGCTGCTCAAACATTTGTGTCTGGTAGAAACTCCTAAGTCCTTGGAGCCGCATCTTACATGTGCCTACCCACTTCTGGTGTAACTTCTGCTCTCTTGTTTGGTCACTGCCGCTTTTTCTGCTGTCCTTAGACATATTGCTCCTTTTCCTGTTTTGTGACGAAAAAGCCACAGCAGTAAGAGAAAGGACACCCCTAGCCTGCACAGCGTTACAATCATAAAGATGCCAAGAACATCGCTGCTTTTGAATTTTCAAAGCTCTCTCTGATCCTACTTCACGCCACGTCATCACAGCAGCCCCAGTGACAGATAGTTCCACACTGGTGAAGACTGTGAGCTGTGGGATCTGATGGGTGTGGTCACAGGGCGATATTAAACAGAAATAGTAAAGACAGATCGAAGACCAGTGTTGAAGGTGAACTGTGCAACACACTTGAAGTCAGCTCAGTCTTGTAAGTGTTTGATCTCCTCGTGCTAAATAGTCTTAAATTTGCATAAACTACTCTGACAATAGCCACTACCCCATGCTATATAAATAACTTGTCGTGCAGAACGGATACACACGCACACTTATAAATATACTTATGTACACCTCTGTTAGGACTGACTCATGCCAAAAACAGAGTCTAGTATCCGTGAAGATGCCGTTTATCAGAGCAGCAGAGGGAGCTGGTAGGAAGGAAAGGAAGTCCGCGGCTTACAGATAGAGCCGTGCCCGCACCCAAGGCCTTCTGATCCTGCTGCAGGTCGGCTGACAGCATCCCAGAAACCACGGGAGAGTGAACCAAGCTGCCTCGGACTGCTCTGAACGCAGACAGGGGCCGCATCAAGGCTATTATCCAACAGGTCTTACTCCAGAACTTGTTGAAAGGTCAGTACGGATGTCTTTCTCATGCAGAGTAGAATAGGCTGCCTTTCTGTAAGGCCCCCAGAGCCAGCAGTTACATTAAATTATTTTCTAATTTCATCTGAGGCTTATGAATACATTCTACACATGCGATCTCCAATTTCATCTATTAAAACAAAACCAATTTTTTAAAAAAACTTGGATCTCCTGGAGTTTCATATAAAATGGCAATTGTCACAGGTGCCGAATAACAGAAAAATAAGTAAGAGGAAGAGCTGGGGAAGGTGAGGGGGTCAACCCATTTTAATGACTTAGTATCTCTGTTGACTCCGTTTGCCCTTGAGGTTGACAGGAGTTAATAGAATATATAACACACATACTTACGCATACACTATCAATGCATACATATACAACTCATAATTCACAGATATGTGCTTATGAATTCACTCAACAATATTAGCATTGATTGTGCATAATCCATGTTTGATTCTATAATACATGATCGTATTAGATGTACAGCATTGTGCCAGACAACTGAGGAAGGCCATATTTCCAGCCCCCCAGGAATCATGTAGATAACAGGAGAGGTAAAATTTGATTCTAAATAAATATGGTGCAGTATAGACAAGATAATGTCTTTTTTTTTTTTGCAGTTTTTGGCCAGGTCCGGGTTTGAACCCACCACCTCCTGTATATGGGGCCGGCACCCTACTCCTTTGAGTCACAGGCATGGCCCGACAAGATAATCTCTTTAAAGAGGCATGGAGAGAGTGATCTGAAACTTCTGAAGAAAGGTAACCTTTTGTTTGTTTATTTGTTTTGCAGTTTTCGGCCGCGGTTGGGTCTGAACCCACCACTGAACCCACCCCTCGGGCATATGGGGCCAGTGCCCTCCCCCTTTGAGCCACAGGCGCCGCCCTAACCTTTGTTTTACCAAGAAGAATTCTTGACATAATGGAGGATGGGAACGGAGTCTTTTCAAAAATCTCTTATGCATAGATAAAAGAACCCTAAGTTTAGCATAACTGATACATGATAGAATGATTGAGATCTAGAAAATTAGTGAATTTTGCACCATCCAAGGTAAATTGAGTCTGAGAAAAGCCATTTGCTTGATGAGGAACCTGGTGGTATTTCTAACAATAAAACACACTCTCTTCTCACAGCGAAATGCCGTTATGATTCCTGTGAAATGGCGTGTTCTGGAGAGGTAATTGCAAATTTCTTTCCCAAGCTGAAATTTAGGAATAACCAAGCAGGCCTTGAAATCTAAAGCACCAGTTGTCTCCATGTCCCTTAGCAATTTTTTTCCAGAAGTAAATAATTGTTACTGGCTGCAATGACATTGAGCGGAGGCGGAACAGTCCTTCTGAGGCTCAGCGGGGTGCTAACGGTCAGATGGTATGTCCTGAACTTGCTGGGATGTGGAGCAGAGCACTGAATCTTGCCCATTCTATTTGAAACACTTAGCTTTTCAATAGGGAGCACTCAGAAGGAGATGGAAATTGCACTGGCATCAGATTAAAAACAAAGGGCAAAAAATGGAAACAAAATTGGTGAGCATCAATCCAGAAGCTGAGGGTTATTCCTTCCTGACTGTGAAATTTGGGGGAATTTATTTTTGAAAATTTCTATAGCGAAATGCCAGGCTTGGGCAAGAACAATGGTGTGTTTAGTGGCTGCTAATCAACAGCAATACTGATAACACATGTGCTTCAGAGAGGGGCAGAGAGAGATGGAAGGAAGGGAGGGAGGGAGGAGGGAGAAGAAATAAAGGAAGAAAGAAAGAGGGGAGAAGAGGAGGGAGAGAGAGAAAGAAAGGAAGAGAGGGAAAAAAGAGTAGGAAAAGAAAAAAAAGTGCGTACCCAAAGCACAATAACAGAACTAGTTTTAAAGTCACTTTAAAAGTCGCTTGCATATTCTTCTTGGTAAAGTATCTCAAGAATGGGGAAAAGAGTATCCAATGTACTCAATACTACTATGAAATCAATATATAAACACCTACACACTCATATGAATCGCAAAACAGAACTATAGTCCGGAAAGTGGAAGGGAAAAGAAGAGAGAGGGAGAGGAGAGAGAGGGGAGGGGAGGGGGATATGGGAGGAGGGAAGGTATTTGGGGGGACCTCACCTAATGTGCATGATGCAATGGTACATTTCAAAACTTAAGAAATGAGTATAATTGTGATAGATGTGTTACTTAGTTCAATGTAAACATTTCACATCGTATATCGAAGCAGTACCCTGAACCCCATAAATGCATCAATGTACAAAGTTACAAAGTTTTATTATTTAATGAAAAATAATTAATTAAAAAATAAAATAAAATTCGCTTGTTTTTTATTGATCAACAGCAACTCAGGGTTAGGAAAATGGTCCTGAGTTATTACAGCGTCCCTGCCTAGGGGTTCCTGGTTCACTACAATCTCTGTAGGTTTCTGGGCTAGAAATCGTCAGCCTGAAAGCTTCTGTAGGAAGGATTGATTTCTTCCTGGAAATGGGGCAAACACAGGATGGAGCTGTCCCCGACTGAAGAAACAGCCCGCTCATCTCCATCACTAGCCCAGCAGGCTCCCTGTGCTGGCGTCACTTCTGATAGTGAGTTGTCCAGAAGGATGCTGCTGCCCAGGGACGCGGTTTCTGTTCTTTCCAAGTTTCTCTTCACGGGGAGACTGAAGGCAGAATCACTCCCTGGTATGGTGGACAGCAGGTACACGAGACTCACTGTCTCTGCTGCCTGTCCAGTACTGAGCAGTCCTCATGTGACAAATGCCTGTTACAAACTGTGGAAGGCACGGAGGCCCTTTGGAGGGAGGATACCAAGATTCAGGCACCTGTGACACACCAGATGCAGAGCCAGCCCTTATCTTAGACGCCATATTGTTCAATGTTATTTATTCTTCCAAAGACTGCAAGGTGGGGATTGGTCCATTAATAAATTAGTAAAATGAGATTTAGAGAAGGCATCTATCCTCATCTACACACTCAATTAGTAATAGTGGGTCCAAGATTTAATCTGAGCCCAAAGGCCCTCTGCTCTGTGGGAAGTGGTGTGAACTTGGCTGATGTTTTGTTTATGTCCTGGGTTGCCAACATTGACCTGTTCACTGTCCTCATTCCTAGCCTGGTTCTCCACCTAGAAGGTCTGTTGATTCTTTGAGTGGCACTGAATCCTTCCAATAAGTTCCTTTTCTGCTACAGATATCTATTTCTGCTTCAGGTAACTGTTGCTTGCACCCACGAATTCTGACTGGTGCAAATCATGAAGACTCATTACAGGCGAAGGGGGAACACAGCCCCCTGGAGGGATGACAGAATAAAGGAGAGCTGGGGCTGAGAGGGCAGGAAGGTCAGAATCTGGGCAAAAGGAACACCATAGGCAAAGGCAGAGGGCAGGCAAGTGTTTCACGTGAGTTAAAATATGAGCCAAGGTTCAGAACCATTGTGACTAGATGTCTTTTTAATTGAGTTTCAGTGATAATGTAAAACAGGTGACAGTGTGTCCCCATTTCTCTCTTTTCCTTTTCCATGGGGTCAAATTTGTCATAAGCTATCTTTTGTTTCTTACCTGAATCTGGAAATGACTGAATAAAAGGTCACATATGGGGCTCAGCACCTGTAGCTCAGTGGCTAGGGCACCAGCCACATATACCAGAGCTGGCGGATTCAAACCCAGCCCAGGCCTGCCGAATAACAATGACAACTCCAACCAAAAAAAAAAAAAAATAGCCAGGCATTGTGGTGGGTGCCTGTAGTCCCAGCTACTTCAGAGGCTGAGGCAAGAGAATCACCAAAGCCCAGGAGTTGGAGGTTGCTGTGAGCTGTGACGCCACAACACTCTACTGAGGGCGGGAGATATAGTGAGAATCTGTCTCAAAAAAAAAAAAAAAGTCATGTGTGGGGTGAATGAACACAGTGAGACTTGTCTGTGCACATATCTTGCTGATATACCTATAGGCCTAAAAAAAATGCGACTTTTTGAAGCAAAAGTACTTTTACAATTCTGATCAAAGAAGTTGGTAGGGAGCTAGCCAAAAGCTACTATGATATTGAATAAGGAAATAGCTTTAAAGAGAAAGAACAAGAAAGAAAAGAAATAAAAAGAAAGAACGAAAAGCAGTAAAATTCTCCTTTGTTTAGAGAAAGAAATGGATCAGAAAAGACACATCAGTCTTTCAAGCGCATACTTGGTGTATAAAGCTATTGCTACCCGCTTTCCAGGAAGGAGAGAATGTCAAGGGCACAAGTTACACTTCCTGAGGACACGTGCTCAGAGCAACCGGATGGTTGATCAGGACTTAATTCACAGGAAAATACATTCTTTGCCACATCTTTAGTAGTAAGACTTAAGGAAATTTAAAATATTCATTTAGACAGGCATGGGACTCTCCAAACAGCTTATTTTCCATTGTTCCAGAAGTGGGAAAAGGAAGACTAAAACATTTTAAATAAGATCAGGAAATGCGAGTTTGGTCACAATCAAGGCCCAGCGTTCGCACACACCAATGACCGGGGTGCCTTCCGAGAGGCCGCCTTCTGCTGAGTTAGGACGTCAGCTTCCTCCTCTGAGGCATCCAGTTTTCTGGGGTGAATTCACAACCTGGCATCAGAGAAAAACCCCCACAAAACCAGAGCCTTGGCTACTCACCTCCCGGCCGTGAGTCTGGACCTTGAGCTGTCATAAAGATAACGCGGGCTTCATGGGCTGCAGTCACACTAAGGCATCTTCACGCCAAATCGGAAGCAGCAGCAGGCTCGGGAAGCCTGGGGAGACCTTTCAGTAAGGAAAACAGAAAAGTGCTGGGAAAACCCAGAGGCTGTGACTGTGAGGACTCGAGCTCAGCCGGGCCTGTTAACCACACGGGCAGAACATGAGGAAGTCCCGGGTGTCCCGTGCACATTCCCACAGTGTGCGGTGAGGACGATGGGGCAGAGGAGCCTCAGTGGCGTCCGTGAGCCTCCTGTGCATGACAGTTTGTGTTGAATTTCAGCTCATTTAATTAGGCAGTGTCGTTTTGAATATCTGTTCTGTTCCTAACATTGTGCTTCCAGGGTAAGACAGAAAGATGGCGTGTCAGGCAGGGTTCCCCAGAGGAGTACAGCCAAGATGAGGGAGAGAGAGGGGAGAGGGAGGAGAGGAGCGATATTAGGGAAATTACGTCATGCCATTATGAAGGCTGGAAGTCTCATGGAGCTGGGGAGCCAGCGCTGTGATTCAGGCCATGGCCAAGGACCTGAGAAACTGGGGGCGACTGGGGGAAGCCCTGGAGTCTGAAGGCCTGAGAACTGGGAACTCTGTTGTCTGAGGATTGGAGAAGACAAATTACCAGCTCCAGAAGAGAAAGAAAATTCTCCCTTTCTTTCCTTTGGGTTCTGTGCAGGGCTGCATTCAACTACGTCAAGCCCCCTCCTGTTGGTGAGGGCTGATTGTCAATTGAACACTCAGAAAACACACTGGTGTGCAGCAGTGGTTTGGGAGTCACGTGTGCAGTGGGTCAGCAGAAGGGGCAGTGAGGAGAGTGAACAAGATGCTCCCACAGGGGAGAAAAGCCCCCGTGTTTCCGAGAGATGGACTCTCCACAAAAGCAAAGGGAGCCTCCACAGCACCGTCCAGAGCCCTGGGAGTCTCCACAGCCCTTCATCTCCTCTCCTGGAATTCCCTGAGACCGTACCACCTCCGTTAACCCCCCTGCCATCATCGTTTCATTTGATTTGATTTAATGGGCTTTTATTTCTTACAAAAAAAGAGAACTCTCTCTCCCACAGAAAGGTGGTTCGCCCTAAATAAGAAAGCTGGAGACCATTTCATAGAAGACGTGATATTTACTTAAGAAAGAGTATTAGATTTTAAAAGAGTGAGAACCAGAAATTAACCCTGGCGTATATATTAAATAACTTTTAATGAGGTTATCATGATGTTTTCCATTGGGGAAAAGACAGCCTTTCCATAAAAGGTACCGAGGAAACTGGTTATCCACATGCAAATTAATGAAGCTGGTGCTTCCCTTGCACCACAGATTAGAAAAAGAGACTCAAAATGGATTGAAGACTAAACATTAGAATGAAAACTGTGAAACTTTTAGAGGAAAACAAAGGAAAAGCTCCATGATCATGGATTTGGTGATGATTTATTGGGAATGATATCAAGAACACAGGTAACCAAAGGAAAAAATAGACAATTGGATATCACCAAAATTAAAAACTTACATGCATCAAAGGACACTATCAATGGAGTGAAAAGGCAACTTGGAGAACTGGAGAAAATACTTGCAAATTATTTATCTGATACAAGGAGTTAACAATCCAGAATATATAAGGAACGCCTCAATAACAACAATAAAATATGGAAAAGGGGCTTGGACAGACATTTGTCTGGTGAAGATATACAAATTTCCAATTAGCACATGGAAAGATTCTTAATATCACTGATCATTAGGGAAATACAAATAAAAACCAGGATGAGGTACCACTTCCCATCTATTGATGGGGTGGCTGTTATAAAAAAAAAAAAAAGAGAGAGAGAGAGAGAGAGAGAAAAGGGAAGGGATGGGAAGGGCAGGGCAGGGCAGGGCAGGGAAGGGAAGGGGAGGAGGGGAGGGGAGGGGAGGGGACAAGCAGAGAGGAGAGGAGAGGAGGAACTAACAGCTATGGCAAGAACGTGGGGAGAATTGGAACCATTGTTCATTGCTGGTGAGAATATAAAATGTGCACCCATGGTTTAATGATTTTTATGATTTTTTTCATATTAAACATAAATTTACCATAAGATCCAGCAATTCCTCTTTGGGGCATTTACACCCCCCCTAAATTGAAAGATAGGTCTTTAACAGATATTTGTATGTCCATATTCACAGCTGAATTATTTCCAATAGCCAAAGGAGAAAAAAACAAACCTAATGTCCATCAACTGGCCCATATATAAACAAAATATATCAAAATACAATGGAATATTATTCAGCCTTTATAAAGGAAGGGAATTTTGACACATGCTATAGCATCAACCAACCTTAAAAATATTAAGCTAAATGAAATAAGCAGACACAAGAACACAAAGAGTGTCTGATTCCACTTCCATGACATAGTTGGAGTCGCCACCTTCATGGAGATGGAAAGTCGAACCACGTTGCCAGGAGCTGGGGGTAAAGGAAACAGGGGTCACCGTTCAATAGGTGTTTAGTTTCAGTTGGGAAAGATGATAAAGATTCTGGAGATGGACGATGGTATTTATTGCACATCAATGTGAACATAATTAGTGCCGCTGAACTATACACTTAAAAAATGATTAAAATGACACACACACACAGAGATTGACTCCAAGCTGGAGGGATACCACGGGTAGCGTCCCTGTGGTGAGAGCATCACAAGCTTGGGGGGATGGATTGGAGCCACACTGTGAAATGTTCCCATAACCTAAGAGTTAGATTTTTTTCCTACAAGCACTAGAAAACCCTCTGAGATCATTAATCAGGGCACTGTCTCAGTTGATTTTGTATTTTGAACAAATTATTTTGAATGAATTAAAACAGGATGAAATGGCAATGAGGAAGACCAAAGCCGTCAGGGGGAGGCCCCTGCAGATGGGACTGAAGATCAGTACCAGGGGTCTGGAGAGAAGGGGCAGGCGGGAGAGGAGCCTGCAGGAGATAGAACTGGCAGAGTTCAGACATCCTAGGGTAGTATTCTGATCATTTCCGGAAGACGCTCCCAAGTTTAATCCTCTGATTGCCGGTTTCACACATGCCAGCCGATGTGTGTGTCATCGTCATATCATGGCTCTCCTGAGAGCAGAACACAAAACAGGATCAGCATCATAAACACAGGCCTCTGTGCCACAGAGAGGAGGCAGAAGGACCCATTGTGATCGTGACACCCACCCGTGCCTAGGGCTCTCCTTGCTCCTCACCTCTGCTCCCCGCCCCTGGGCTGGCCCTGCAGACAGAAGTGTATAACTAGGCCCCTGAGTACCACCCTCTGCGCTGCTCCTAGGCAGTCATATGGCTTTGGCTTCGACATTTCTGTCTATGTGGACTCAGCTCAGGCCACAGACAATCTGCTCGCAGCTCTCAGACCTCCTGGCGAGCCACACCTGTGGCAGAGGTGGTGTGCAGGGACTTGAGAGGGGGCTGGAATGCACAGAGGTCACAGCTGGTTTATAGGGAGGAGCTGGTGATTTCATCTCTGGCTTTAGGTCAGCTCTCTGGTCCTTCCCTTTCTAAATCTTCATGCCACAGACTTACCCAGTCACCCCACCACATCATCTCACCCCCATGGGGTGGTCCCTGCCAACTTCTGGCTGCTGGTCAGAGAGGTTCTCCCAGACAAACAGAAGGACCTGAGGGGCCAGGTGTCACAGCTCCAGTGGCTGAAAGTCTTGTGGGCCAGTGTGACCACCCTGTCAGTGTGTCCCCACCTGGCCTTTTCTCTGTGGTGCCACTGATACCACAGATACCCCCCACCATCTTTTCCTCTTTTATAAGGGCACCAGTCCTATTTTCTCAGGGCAAACTCTGAGGAGCTTCTTTTAAGTTAACCACCTCTTTAAATGCCCTGTCTCCAAATATAGTCACACATTGATGAGGTACTAGGGATTAAGACTTCAACATGTGAATTTTTGGAGGGATACAACTCAGTCCATAACTGTATAAAATTCATGTATTACATTTCATGCAATTTTTACAGCAATATTTTATAGTTTTCAGTATCTATAATTTTTACCATTGTTGGATTAGGTCTGCAACTAAATTATTTATATTTTGATGCTCTTGTACTTTTAAAAAATTTCAACTAGTTGTTCATTGCTAGTATATAGAAACACACCTTCTATCCCATAACACTACTAAACATGCTTGTTCATTCTGGCAGCTTTTTTGTTGATGCTTAAAATTTTCTGCATAGATAATCATGTTGCCTGTAAGCGAAGATGTTTTTACTTTGTCCTCCAATCTATATGTGTTTTATTTCCTTTTCTTATTAAAATAGGCAGGTGCTAAGTTTTATGTGGATATAGATATTCTGACAGGAAACTTCGAGTCTCAGGCCGGAGAGGAGATTATTTCTTTCTCACCGAGGGCCTGTGCTCAAAGCCCCATGGCAACGGGATTGGGTGAGAAGGCGTTTTCCTGTGTTTGCAGCAGAGGGACTCCCAGATCCAGACACTAAGGGCAGATATAGGACGGCCCGCACCTGTGGGCCCCCTCCTTTCTGGAGAGAGAGACCTTCCTGGGTAGCATAAGGAAATATTCTCCAGGTCAGAAAAGCGTTTGGCCGTGAGGGTCTGAGAGCAAGTAGCCCCGGGAGACATCATACAAATCTCCAGATAGCTGTCCGTCCTGCGTGACGTGTGCCTTCCATCGCCCTGTAACCGACTTTTCCAGTGCTCTTTGCTCGGGAAGCTCAACTGTGAGGAAGCAGGAGAACACTCACGGACAGTTGTCTCCCTGCGATAGCAGCCAGGGTGTGAAGTAGAATTAAGGTGGCAAGAACAAGCGTGCCTTGTTCACGACCTTAAGGGGAAAGCATTCAGTCTGAAGAATATTGAAGTGGAGAGTCAGGTTTTCTCTGGGGTGTTTCCACAGATGCCCAGTATTCCATGGAGGACTGTCCCTTCTAGATGGCTTCCCCACTGTTATTAGGACACATTTTTTCCCTCAACCTCTAAAGACTAGCTTTGACAGGAGACCAGTCTAACCAGAAACTTAGGTCTTTAAAGATGGAAAAATCATTTGGCCGATATGGAGATAGAAGCCACGGATTGCATGAGGAAGTCAAAATGGGGCCGGAGAGGGGGTCATCCAGCTTTGCTGAGCTCCCCCCTCGGGTGTGAACAGCATTAAGTTCTCACCCTGGGAACTTGCCTGCTAGTGGAAACCACAGGACACACCCACAAATAAGTAGGATAGTTTTGAGTAAAAATTATAAAATAATCAAACCAGAGGAATATAAAAAGAAAGACCAGGTGTGGATAGGGATTGGCGGTGGGGAGACTGAGAGGTGGCTGTGGGTGGGAGCAGCTGGGGGCGTCGGGGCAGAGGCCATTACAGAAAGGGTCTGTGCGAGGAGGCAGCGAGTGCCAAGGATGGGGTCAGGATGAGCAACTGGAACCTTGTAGAATGTTCACCGAGTGAGAAAAGCCTGGATACTCGGAGTACAATGAAGAAGAAAGAGGGACAGGACATAATCAGCTGGGCAGGGTCTCTCTCCATGTTGGGTTTGGTAGCCCAGGTTTAATTTGAAAAGAATGACTCAGAATATTACATCAAAAAGTATTATTTTGAATTTATTGCTAAAGCTTATAGCTCTTTTAGAAAGCTACATTGTATCCCTATATACAGCTATAAATGCATATGGGTGTATATTCTCTTTTCTTTTTTATTTTAAAGGAGGTTTTATTGAAGGTATATCTCTAGGGTGACCCTTTCAGCTGAGTGTCAGAATGTTACATTTTTTTCTTTATTAAATCATGACTGTGTACACTAATGCATTTATTGGGGTACAATGTGCTGAATTAATAAACAAGGTGGAATAATGTTAATAGAGAGAGCAAACATTAGTGTGCCATTGACCTTCCAGATGCTGCTGGAAGCACTTTACATGTGACTATATGCTTACACATGGAAGCATTTTCCTAGACGTAATGACTTATATACATTAATATCTAACATAAATTCTCCTTATATTTATATATTTATTTTTTCATTATGTATGCAGGTGTCCTCAAACTACGGCCCGCAGGCCACATCCAGCCCGCATAGGACATGTATCTGGCCCGCTGTGTGTTTTTTGCCGCCGCTGCCTGTCCTACTTAGCAGCCGACTCGTCCCGGGGTCCACAGTCCAGCCCTCCAACGGTCTGAGGGACAGTGAACTGGCCCCCTGTCTAAAAAGTTTGAGGACTCCAGTAGCTACACATATTTTCTGGGACTCAGTTGAACTGCTGCCACATTATACACTTATTATTGGGCTTGTCTGTAAATGCCAAGGAAACGGACAGAGTTTCTCTCCCTGTTCCATCAGGTCACAGACACCTCTGTCCTTGGATGGCGTGAGGCTCCCCAACAGGTGCTCAAAGTGTCCTCAGAGCGGCCTGATGGTACTTGGCTGCATTACAGAGCAGGGTGCTTAACGAAGTTTAGAAGCGTGTAAGTCAGAGCATCTCGAAACCGCAGGTGGTTTTGTGTACCTTTGTACTTGCCGTACTTTTGCACTCATTTGATTATGTATTGCAAGCAAGGTAAAAATAAATAATCCAAATAGGAATTTCCCCTTGCCAGAAATAAGAACAGAATCTGTGATGCCACAAAACCCTGCAGGCCTGACATTCTCTGGTGAATTTAGGTGGCATCCTGGAGTGGACCTCAGATCTAGAAGCAATGGAGCTGATGGACCCTCATTCTGCAGTTGCCCAAATACAGCGTGGGTGGAACTGAAGTGCGTGAGCTCCTTCTTATGACAATAAATTACATACCCTGGACAAGCAGGCCGGCGGTCCTTCATTCGCTCACGGAAGCCCCGTCTGCTGAAGGCCTGTCTGTACCAGACACCTGGTTCTGCACTGGGAATAGCTCGATGCCTTCTTGTAACTATAATTGAGGAGTAAAAGCCCAATCAAGGAAGAGACAACAGTAGGCCCTGCAGTGGGACAGGAAACACAGGGGTAGGTGCTGGGGTCCCACATGGCCGCTGGGCCTGAGCATTCCAATCTCGGAGTTACTAAAACATGACACCACCTGCTCATTTATGAATAGATAAAGTGTGACCAAAGAGATCTTAAGAATTTCAGCCTTCCCCAAACACACAACCCGGTCAACTAAAATTTTCAGTAAATTATGGCAAATTATAGCATAAATGAAAGAGTTCCATACCAGGATCCTAGGAAAACAGAATGAAATTGATAACACAATTCTATTATTTAAATGCAAATTTATTGTGCATTTTATTTTTTTTAATTTTTATTTATTCGATTTGCTTTTTTGGTTTGGTTTGGTTTATGAATACACAGCCAGGTTTCTGACATTCTCTGTTCATGCACTTCAATTCCCAAAGCTTTCTGCAAATCTTACCTAATCCCAGAATGTAGGAATTTTATGCTCAGCCAATCAGATTCTCCTTCTTGGGCAAAAGCAGGCAATCCACAGATTTATAATACCAAACGTAGGCCCTTTCTTTTAAGTACAGTCTACAACTTGGCACGTTATACCTAAAATGTTTACAATAAATAAATGAACATTCCTGAATAATTGTATAAAAATGTTAATTCCTTTGCTTTTTAATACAGGAAAACATTTAGACATGACTCTTAATTCCATTTTGGTTTTTAGTGTATGATAAAAGAAAGAAGATAAAAATATCACTGTTATGACAAGTTTGGACAACTGAATATAGGACATCACTGCTGTTATTGTAGCTACTATTAAAATCCAAGTGATTGTGCTATCAATCAATAAATATATCTTTCTGAATCTATACATAATGAATATGGATTCATTATAACCACATGCACTCCATGGGTCAAAATCATTACAATCCTCTGTCCTCAGGAGATAGAATTTTCTTGGTGATTATAACAAATGTCTCAAAACTCTGCATTCTTAGTCTGTTGCCAAAACATGTTATTATTACTCAGATTAATCAGATCTCAGCACATTATAACAATATTAGTCATTACCCAAGTACATTATCATAACAAATGTATCGCTATATAAATCTTCAAGGATGCGTTTTCTATGTCAGAACATTTCCGAGTTGGAAGGACCCTTAGAAACATCTAATGAAGAACAGCCCCTCCCCACCCCGAGTTTCAATCTGTTTTGGTTCTGAACTTATTTAGCTACTGCTTGAATCCTTCCAGAATGTGGGAACTCACTGTTTCTGAGAGCATTTTGGTGTTGAATAACTGTATTCAGGCTTCTCTTCCTAGTCCCCTCTCCCCTTGGAGTAGAACGTACCTCCTATAACCACAATAACAATAAAAGAAGACGGTGTTTGTCTTTCCTTTGACGTTGAAGAATCTGGGACACAACGAAGCATCAATAAAAGTTCCTTTTATTATTATTATTTTACTTCTACTCAACTTTCATGCATGGAAATTGTATTTACCTTTAGGGTTTCACTTAAGAGTTACTTCTGCACAGAAGCCCTTTCAGACTTGAGGTTAGATCAGTTAAGTGTCCTCCTCCAGCCCTGGCCACAGGGGGGACTAACTCCCAGCAAACACTGTGTCCTACCTGGCGTCTCACTTTCTCCTCTCTTGCCCTCAGGAAACACTTCGTTCTTTTGACTTTTCCATGGGAACCTAGCCAAGGAGTTGGTCCACAATGCGTGGGTAGTGTAGGTTTTACACAAGGGAGTAAATGAGTGAGCAGCTATCACAGACACAGGTACTAGGTAAGGCTGTGACTGCGTGTGGGACAGCTCAACACTCACACCTCGCGGCAAGACTATGCCTCATAGAAACTCTCAGTGGTTGGGAGGGGTGGGAGGAAACCAGGTCTTAGCTTCTCCGATCCTTCGACCTAGCTGTGACGCAAAACGGCCCTCCCAACCCTACAGAATTTGTTCTTTGGGGGGACAGTTAGTTCTTCTACATGAATACACACAATTTCGTTTTGAAGATTTCTTTTTCCAGATGCTGTGTTTTTCTGTTTGTATGTATCGTTTCCTTGTGTTCCCTGCAGAAAGACAGGGTGGCTCTGGGCTGCAGTGAGGCGGCTTTGGCCTTTTACCCCAAACACAGATCGTTGGCATCTGTCTGTGCTGATGTGTCTCTTCTTTGTGCTCTTCTGGAAGATGAAACACTGTGAGCTCCTCATCCTGAGCTCTGATCCCATCTCTAAGGTTCCTGTGTCATCTGTGTACGTGTCTGACGCCACTGCTGAAGTGGGTGGAGTGTTTCCAGTCCTTCTGGCTGCTCTTCTGATAGAACTCCACAGTCCTTTTCTTTGTCATGGGGATTCTAGCAAGCAAGATTTTTGTTCTTTTAATTCTGTCTATATATATATATTTGTCTCAGGCAGGGATATTTACCAGAAATTAACAGGCACAAATTCAAGCTAGCTTACCTGAAGGGCAAAGGAAAGGGAGCAGTGTGTAGAATCGAGAATCCCATGGACATCAATCCCCTGGGAAACTGTCTTTCTCTGGGATGACAAGATCATCTGCAGACATTCCTCATCCTCTTTATTTTCTCTTTCTGGCTCCGAGCATCTGCCCGGGACTCTGTTCTTGCTCTCCACGGTAATTGGTCATGGCTGTCTTTGAGGTCCCTTGGCAATGATTCTGCTTTATCGTCGCACTTCAGGCTCAACCTTATCTGATCCATTCTTGTTTGTCACTTACCTTGACAGAGAAAGGTCCATGCAGGGTGCACACCTCGGCAATCAGCTGTGTCTGGAAGAGTGAGGCCACCTGGTCAATATAAAGACACTGGTTTGTGTCCCTTTAGAGAGCCCCTCCCCCATAGCTCCTCTGCTACAAGGCGCATCCTGCATTTTACAGCAGTTTCCTCCCCGGGATTTAAACCTCTATTGTTAACTTTCAGGAGGAAAAGACTCCTTGACATTCATTCCCCTGGAAATGGGTGTCCCACTGAAAACGCTTACACCTTAAAAATGTTTTAAATTATTTTTATTAATTTTGTAACAATATGGGAAGTCAAGTCATTTCTAAACAGGGGAATATATGTTATATATTTAGGCAGTATTATCTACTTGGTACTTGCTGCCTCACAGGGAGACATCATACAATATTGCTGCGGTTATTTCTTTCAACTGTAAAACAAATATTGGACAATGTCATGTGCAAAGGTGTTTACATGGCAACTTAATTAAAACACCAATTAACCCAAGTTTATCAGATTATTATTATTTAGTGGAATCTCCTCTAAAACTCATGTATCTCCATTTTGAAGTAGATATTATGTGACATAATGCCCTTCTTCATTTTTTTTTAAATCAAATCATAGCTGTGTACATTAAGGGTACATGTGAATCTTTCTAAACGAAGAATATAAATGTCTTAACACAATAACTAACAGTTCTTCATTTTTTTAAAAAACTAATATTCCTTACATATAAATGAGCACACTAAACGTACATACTTAGAGACGGGAACTGAATTACTGGTACTACTTTATTTACTTGTATTTTCCTCTCTGTGGTATAATGTTGTTACTCCTCTTACAGAAGCTTGTATAGTAGGAGGCTTTAATAAACTACTGAAGTATTTTGGAATAGTAATATATCTGTTCTTTTTCCTGCTCAGTAGAAACATACACTGGGTGGCTGATAATCTGCCATTTACAACTTGGAGTCAGCTTCTGTATCACTGAACGAGGTAGCCGGTGTTTTTCTGCATCCTCGTGGGACCCCGTATCCACTTTTCTCCAAGATGCCAGCAATGTCCTTTCATTCGTTCCTGGCTCAAACGCTGACGGTGCAGTCCCCATCCTGAGCCCTCCTCCCAAGGGAACCCTGTAAGTTTTCCTCTTATTTCTTCAAAGTCTTTTATCAACTTAAGACAGCATTTTTAGAATTTATTTATTTTCTGGTTGAAAATCCAGGAATTTATTTTC
Source organism: Galagoides demidoff (assembly GCA_963574575.1). Lineage (NCBI taxonomy): Eukaryota > Metazoa > Chordata > Mammalia > Primates > Galagidae > Galagoides > Galagoides demidoff. The sequence goes on from CAUYQV010073227.1 coordinate 27,005, forward strand.
TTGTCTCTAATATTTCAGGTTGCAATTCTCCTTCCTGTATCCTTTAGGAATGGCATACCAAATACACGACAGAAAGGTCCCCCAGGCCTGGGTCTCCCCGTACACAGGCGACATGGCTACTGCCCCTGGTGTTGTCTCCACGTGGCCCACAGAGTCTCAAGTCTTCTCAGCACAGCCCTGTGTCATCAGCCCTCGGGAATCATTAAGGGAGATGATGCCTGTTTACAGCTGTGTCTGTTTTCTCTCTCTCTCACCAACCCTTCATGCAGAGCAGGCTGAGTCTCTGTAACATCCATCTCTGCTCCCTTGGCAGGCGTCTTGCTGTTACGAACAGGGACTGTGAGCTCACCAAGAGGATGGAAGCCAGGTGTTATGGTTGAATTGCATCCCTCCCCAAATCCATGAGTTGAAGTCCTGATCTGCAGAGCTCTGGATGTGACCGTTCTTGGGCAGAGACAATCAAGTTAAATGAGGTCATTGGTGGGCTTAACTCTATGTCCAGAGTGACTGGCATTGAAAGGGGGAATCTGGAGGCAGACACGCACATCAAGAGCACACTACGTGAACCTGGAGACAGCCATCTAGGAGCCCCAGGAGAAAAGCTGGGGCAGACTCTGCTCGCAGGCTCAGAAGGCACCAAGCCTGTGAACACCTTGCTCTGGGGCTTCCAGGCTCCAGAACTATAAACCAACACATTTAAAACACAATATAAAACAAACACAGAACAAACACACTATAAACCAGCACATTTCTACCGATAGAGCCACCCAGTCTGGGGCACATTGTCATGACGACCGCAGGACACTCGTACACCGGGTGGTGGGGATCTCTGAGCACTTGTCACACAGAGAGACGCTGAACGTGTTTAAGAGGAAGCAGCCTCAGAGAGTCCCTGCAGGCTTGTTGTTCTGGATGGTAGGAATTCAGTGGCCTGGTAGGGTTCCCCAAGCCTGTCCTTATTATCCGCACATGGAAAGCCCAGGTTAAGTGTTTCTAAAGCCATGGAATTCGCCTTCATGAAGTTCACACGCTGGCAGGCCAATGTCAAGTGTGGGATGAGAGGGACAGCCATGCACAGGAGTGAGTGCTCTGATCAGGAGAGCCCCAGGAGCCACCAGAACACGGGAAGGATGAGATTGACTCTGAGGCCTTTGGGAACACTGGGGACATATGATAAGGAAAAGACACCGTAATCTCTTGGTGAGGAAATAATCTACCACTCAAAACATTATTGCAATAATTTAAATGCTTGGGTAGAGAAGTGTGATAGCAATGGTGATGTGGCCAAATACAGATACGCTGGTGAAAAATTCATGTAGACAAAACCTGCTGTATGTGGACAACTGTAAAAAGGAAATAATGGGATAAAATATTGCTCCTGCCGATGATTCAGAAACACCTTAGCTTTGTCCAGCAGACAAACAGGTGTTTTTAAAACTAACAAGGAGGATGAGAACACTGCGGGACTCCCAAGAAGGGGTCAGATTCTTTTGGCAACTGTCCCATGATGCCCAGGAAGGCCTGATTTTAAAGGAACCCCCAGCCTCTTCTCACAGTTCTCACCCCTAGGCATCTATGGCAAATAGTAAGTCCTTCTGGAATCTTCCATCAAGCTATTCCCCCACAGATTATTAGTTTTTATTTTGATGGTATCTGAGAAAACTTAGCAGCTTTAGTCACCGAAGGCTGCAAGTCTTCCAAGGCCCTGTTTCTGAGCGATCACGGCCCACCAGGCAGGTAGACACTGTGGGCATCTGTTCACCGTGTGCCTCCTCACACTTACCTCAGATCCTTCCACACACTCAGCACAGGGGATGCATTTCCCAGTGAAAGAATTTTACCCATGTGACCCTAAAAGACATTTACTCAAGTCACCCTGAACATTTTGTTTGGCAAGAGAAAGCAGTATCTTGTCTTCCCTCGTTCTGTTAATGAAGACTGAAGCTTCCTAACTGGTGAGAAAAAAACAATTCTGCGATTTCTCCAGAGGCTGTTAAAAGAGGGTGGCTCCCCAGATTCGACAGTTAAAAAGTTGTGAACCCTGGAAAGAGATTGAAGAGGATGGTAAAAACCAGAGGAGGAGCACTGAGTCCCCAGGGGTGGCCATGTCACCTTGTGAGTCCCCCTTCAATTTTCACAACACCGTGACATGTAAAGATGCCAGGTACCACCTGTTACAGATAAAAACTCACACTGCTTCTGAGGAGGCCTGCGCTCTATCACTGGCCATTTCATCCTAGGACCCTGGGTGACAGAGTGAGAGCTATCCAGGTTACCGCCAGCTATCACAGCAGACGGAAAGGAGTGTGGGGAGCACACATTAGATCCTGAAGTTTTTCCCCAGACTGAAACGCTTTAGTTTGCCATATATTCATTGGCCACATCCAGGCATATGGCTATACGATTGATAAATTTTGGCGGCATCGGGATGCAGATTTATCCTAAGATTATGGAAAGAACAGGAAACAAAACCCTTTTGACCAGCAGCAGCACCCTGGGCAGCTGGCCTGAGAGGCTGGGGCAGGAGTCCAGAGACATGAGATGAGGGCTGTGCCCTGTGTGCGGAA
>CAUYQV010073228.1:0-11128 GCA_963574575.1 Galagoides demidoff
GCGCCTGTGGTCCCAGCTACTTGGGAGGCGGAGGCAGGAGACTCGCTTGAGCCCAGGAGTTGGAGGTTGCTATGAGCTGTGATGCCATGGCACTCTACCCAGGGGGATAGCTTGAGGCTCTGTCTCAAAAAAAAAAAAGACACTTACAGTGACAAAAGGATCACTTCATCAGGACAATATAACAATCATAAATGTGTATGTACATAATAATAACTTTCAAAAGCCAAAACCGACAGAACTGAAATAAGAAACAGATAAATTTATAATTATAGTTGGACAGTTCAACAGTACTTCTTAGTAACTGATAAATCAAGTAAACAGAAAACCAATAAGGGTGTAGAAGACTTGAACAACACCATCGATCAACTTGACCTAATTGACATAAACAAATCACTACACCCAATATCTGTAGAATGCACATTCTTCTCAAGTGCACATGGACCATTCTCCAGGATACACCAAATAATGGGTCATCAAACAAGTCTCAATATATTTAAAAGGACTAAAATCATGCATGGTATTTTATCTTATCTCAACAGAATCAAATTAGAAATAATAACAATAAGATACATAGAAAATCCTTAAATATTTGGAAATTAAATGAGAGATCTCTAAATTATCCATAGGTGAAAAAATAAGTCAAAAGGGACAAGGGATTTTTTTCTCTTTTTCTTTTATTATTTTTTAAATTTCAAAATATTAAGGGCATACAAATATTTTAGGTTACATGGATCACTTCTATAGTGCTTGAGTCCCAGCTATAGGTGTGCCCATCACCCAAATAGTGTTCATTTCACCCTTTAGGTAAGTTTTTGCCCTTCCCCTCTTCCCACCTCCCCCTGGGTGATTTCCACTGAGTTTACTTCCCTTTGTGCACATGAGTGCTGATCAGTTAGTTCCAATTTAATAGTGAATACATGTGGTGTTTGTTTTTCCATTCTTGAGATATTTCACTTAGGACAGTGGTTCTCAACCTGTGGATCGAGACCCACAGGAACCGTATTAAAGGGCCATGGCATTAGGAAGATTGAGAATCATTGACTTAGGAGAATGGTCTCCAGTTCCATCCAGATTTTTGCAAAAGGTATTAATTCATCTTTTTGTATGGCTGAATAGTACTCTATGGTATACATATACCACATTTTAGAAGGGCTGAATTTTTTTTTTTTGAGACAGAGTTTCACTATGTCACCCTTAGTAGAGTGCTGTGGCCTCACAACTCACAGCAACCTCAAACTCTTGGGCTTAAGTGATTCTCTTGCCTCAGCCTCCCAAGTAGCTGGGACTACAGGCACCCACCACAGTGCCCAGCCATTTTGTTGTTGTTGTTTAGCAGACTCGGGCTGGGTTCAAACCTGCCAGCCTGGTGTATGTGGCTGGTGCCCTAACCACTGATCTACAGGCACTGACCCAGCTGGACATTTTTTTTTTTTTGAGACAGAACCTTAAGCTGTTGCCCTGGGTAGAGTGCTATGGCATCACAGCTCACAGCAACCTCCAACTCCTGGGCTGAAGGGAGTCTCCTGCCTCCGTCTCCCAAGTAGCTGGGACTACAGGTGCCTGCCACAACTCCTGGCTATTTTTTGGTTGCAGTTGTCATTGTTATTTGGCGGCCCCCGGCTGGATTCGAACCCGCGAACTCAGCCTTACCGGCTTGAGCCACAGGCGCCAAACCTGGACATTTTTTAAAATAACAATAGTAAGTGGAGATAAAGCAATGGGAACTCTTTCATTGCTGGTTAAAGTATAAAATGGTACAATCATTGTGGAAATTAGTCTGGTAGTTTCTCATAAAATTAAACATAAGCAAATGATTTGGTCCAGTAATTTCACTCCTAGGTATTTACCCAAAAGAAATAAAAACATGTGCTCACAACAAAGCATCATACAAGAATGTTCACAGCAGCTTTTTTTTTTCTTTCTTTCTTTTTTCTTTTTTGGAGATAGTCTCAAGCTGTCACCCTCAGAAGAGTGCTGTGGAGTCACAGCTCACAGCAACCTCAAACCCTTGGGCTTAAATGATTCTCTTGCCTCAGCCTCCCAAGTAGCTAGGACTACAGGCACCTGCCACAATGCCCAACTATTTTTTTGTTGTAGTTGTCATTATTGTTTAGCAGACCCCAGGCCAGGTTTGAACCCACCAGCCCCATTGTATGTGGCTGGTGCCCTAGCCGCTGAGCTACAGGCACCAAGCCACAGCAACATTATTTATGAAAACCTCAAACCAGAAACAGTCCAATTGTCGAGCAATGATTGAATGGATGAAAAGAAATTGTGATATATCCATATCCTGGGTCGACAGTATATCAATACAATGGTATATCAATATAATTATAATTTGTATCAATATACAACATATACAATGGATAGTAATACAGCAGATATTCGGCAATACAATGGACAATGGAACAAACCACATGCTACAACACAGAAAGCCTCAAAAGCATCATGCTAATTGGAGAAGCCAGGAACAAAGGCTAGATACTATATGATGCTATTTATCTGAAATTCTAGAATGCATAAAAATTAACCTATACTGACAGAAAGCAAGATGGTAGTAGTATTTAAGAGTGGAAAGGGGGAGTGAGATTGATTGTAAAGGTCTTCAAGGAAACTTTCTGCCATGATGGAAATAGTGCAAATCTTGATCACAGCAATAGGTTTACACACAGGGCCACCCCTAGGGTAGGTGCACAGAGCTTGGGAAACTGTCTGTCGTGTGGCCCTTGTCTACACACACTATGTGAATCATCTAAATTAGTGTGTCAGTACCATTCTGGTGGCCTAATTTCATGAAGTACTGTCAAAGAAATGCTGTTCTGGCTTAGTGGAGCAATCCATTTGTCATGCTAGCCTCCTGGAACCAAATTCCAACCCATGAGTTCCATAGATGATCTGACAGTTGAGAATCCTGGAGCTCCTTGGGATATCTGGTGGGCCCTAAGCATGGGGTGGGGGGCTCTAGAGACTCAAATTGTGCCTTGAAGAGGAGAAACATGGAGCAGGTCCTTTAGAATGGTGTGAAATAAAGACAACCCACCCTAATGATATCCCTGGTCCCTGCTAGTCTCAGGCACTGAAAATTTTAAAGAAAGGCCTACAAGGTGCAGAGATGTCTCCCAAGATTTAGGGCATGGGGCAGGAGCCCCATTTGCCCAGATCTAAGGTGGTTACACACATTTATCAAAATTCATTGAACTGTTTACTTATAATGAGTACATTTACTGCACACAAATTATACCTTAATAAAGTAGACAATAACTACTAACAGTAAAGAAAACTGTATCTCAGATTCCCAGACCTCATTCCAGACAAAGTCAGGCTATCTTCTGTCTGAACAAAATTTATAAGAAATTTTCATTTACTGCGTTCTCAATTGCCTACAGAATCATATCCAAGATGCATTTCCCAGCTGAGCCCTGATGTACCCCTTCATCTTCAGTTCCTGATACTCCCTTTCTTGCCCCATGTTCCAAACACACTGAATTTAGAACCAATCCCTAAAAATGCCCGCTTGCTCCTTGGAATCTTAATCTCTACATATTAGGTTTCCCCTGCTTAAACCCGCATCTTCTTTACACAAGGAATTCCTACACATCACTCAAAGTCCATCTGAAGTGTCACTTTTTCTGGGTAGACTTCCCAGACCACCAAACAGAGTTATAAGGGAGGGAGGGACACACTTTTTATGACTATGACACTTGTCAAACCTGGACTGTTGGTACCTGTCTGGGGGTTTTCTACCATACCAAATTGTAAGTTCCTCCAAGATAGGGACCAGATCTTCTTCAACCCAGAACGTAGCACACAGACCAGCAACATAGTAGGCTCTTGATACATTCATTCATTTCATTCATTGAGTGAATGAATCAATGAATTTGTTTCCTTTTTGGGACTCTTAAATTGGAGGCTTTGATGGTAGGTGGTTTCACCAGAGTGACCTATAAACAAAAAAATCTTAAGAGTTAAGACATACCAGAGAGGGGGGTATTTGATCAGAAGAACATTTTAACTTCTACCAAGTTATTTCAGCCTATTGGGACTGGTGTTTGTGAAATGGCCAGGGTCAGGGCTCATTCTGTGGCCTGCATTAGTGTAAGATACCCATTATCAGCACCATCATCATTGCTATCCTTTATTGGGCACTTATTATGTGTAAGGTGCTGATCTAAAACACTTCTGTATATTATCTCATTTAATCTGCACAATAACCCTGGGAAGAAGGTGCTATTCCTATATGAAACTGGCAATATTTGCTCTTTTTTGACCCATAAAATAGCATTTTCATATGGTACAACCTAATATTACCAAAATCTTTTTAGAACTGAGGAAACTAAGGTTCAAGGAGGTAAGTCCTTTGCCCAGATTTGAATGTTTATCCTTTCTAACTCCAGAACCCTTTTGCTATTTCCCCAACACTGCCGGCTTCCATCAGCTGTGAAATTATTTCTATAAGCCAATCCATAGAGGCCAAGAGATTAGACAGAGGCAGGTTTGGCTGGGATTTCAAATGTTCTTTTCCAGGGGAGTTGAGCTGGGTTAGCCTGAATATGTTATTTTTTCAGTGGTCATGTTTCCAATTTCTTTTTAGCCTCTCACTCATCCAGAATTCACATCATCCCTCACCACACACACACACTCACAGAGAGGAAGAGCCAAGCAGCTGACTCACATACCACAGCACAGTTGCCTTGACTTTGTTCACGTAGGCCCAGCAGCTCAAGACTCCTGCCCCAGCATCAGTGGTGTCCTCAGTTGGCACCCATTGGAGCCACTGCATTCTCTAGTCCACTGTGGAAATGGCTGGAGTCAGTGTTCTTGCCCTGGGGAAAGACAGCCATCAGAGTTGGCAGAGGCTCAAATCCAAAGTCAATGATTATGCCTGACATCTGAAAGGGCATAGGCAGCAGTGGGGAGTCCTGTCAGCTAGATCTCTGAGCCTCAGACAGAACCAGCAGCAGGTAGGGCAGACCCTGACCCCAACAGCCTGTCACCTCCCTGCCTACCAAGCCCTGTGAGCTGCTTGCTGGGATAAGAGGTCTGGCAGTATTGGAGGCTAGGAAGAGAGACATAGTATAGAATGCAATGACCCCTTAGGTGAGGCTCACAGTGATCATCATTCATGACAGAGCACTGCCTGGATAGGGGATAGGCAGAGGATGAAGGCCAGGGGACTGCAGATAGGCGTACGGTGGGCCTGAGAGGCCTGGTTGAAAAAATGGAGAGGGAGACTGAAAGTTCAGGCAGATCCCCACCCCAGGGTGTTCTACTTTTTGATGAGTGTGGTTGGAGGATGAGTCAGACTGGCTAGGAGGTTGGTCTGAGGCTACAGGTCCTGGGCCACAGAAGAGAGGAACCGGAAGGGCTTCCTCCAAGAACCCCAGAAGCCCTTGGCATTTCCGGGCATAACTAGCAAGAGAAGCAGACAACCCCAGGATCTTACAAAAGACAGCTCAGAAGCTTCCTGTTTCCTCTCTCAGGAGGGGGCAGCCTGAGACACCACAAAGCACTCCGGGCTGGAATTTAGGAAGACTGGGTGCTAGTCTCATCCCTGCCTGCCGGAGCCCTCCTCTCTCTGGGCCTCCGTGTTCCCCATCTGCACAAATGATGATGCAGGATTGGTAGAGTGCAGAAGGCAGCTGGTTAGAGTTGTGGTTTTCAAACTTGTGCAGTTTGGAGCATTTTCTTCAAGTAAAATTTAATGTAGCAGCTCAACAGGAAAGATAGATGAGAGTAGAGCTGCTCTTGGCTCGCCCCACCAAGAGGTTCCCTCCAGCCCACAGCCCCTTTTAAAGATCACTGGGTGAGAGCAGTAGTCCTCGTACTTGAGTCCATATTAGCATCACCTGGAGGGCTTGCTAAAACACACTGTTAGGCCTGCCCCTTTAGTTTTTGATTGAGTGTACAAAGGATGGGATCAAGAATCTGCATTTCGAACAAGTTCCCAGGTGATGCTGATGCTGCTGGTCCAGGGACCGCACTTTGAGAACCACTGGCTTATATTACACCAGAGGGCCCTTCTAAGATTCATGTACAATCATATTTACATTAATCCACCACAGATAGATTTTCTATGATATGGAAGCATAAGAGAGTATCCAGCATTGTGCCTGGTACATTTTAGGTACTTAGTCAAAGCTGGGAGCATCTAATTCTAAATGCTCTGCCTGTAAGTCTCTTTAAGGTGTAAAGTCATGCTAGCTACTGGTCAAGGGAGTGACAGAGGCAGAAACCTTTTCTTTAATGACTTTACAGTCTGCCACAGCCCTTCCACCCCCCTAGGAAGTAACACCCCCGCTAATCCCACCATTAGAGGTTATTCCATGCTAAGCATTATCCTTTCCAGATGATCTCTTTTTTTCCAGGTAACCCCCCGGGGAAGGGGTAGCTGTTCAGTCCTTGACCCCTAGCATTTCTCAGATGTTTTCCCCATGTGTAGGACACACAGCCTTGCTCCTCTGGGGGTTGCTGCAGCACAAGGGCCTTACCTGTGTCATTTTTCCCAGCATGCCTATGGTCCCCAGCCCAGTGCCAGGTACAGGGTGGGCAATCCATACAAGTTTGCGGAATAGAAGAAATGAAGCATCTGAGGGCCAGCTTGATCTTGTCCACATGGGCCACTAGCCCCCCATAATGATCAAGGCTGCTCACTTGGGAATTTTAGAAGGGTACGCAAGGAGGGCAGGTCTCTAGCCACATTCACCTGACATTGCTGCCGGGGAGGTTTTGCAAACTGGCTCCAGGAATGTTCAGGGTCTCCCATTCCCCCACAGCCTCCTTTCCAGCCTGGCCGCTTTCTTAAACAAATTGGCACCGACCCTGGTGACAGGCTTGATCATTTCCCTTTGCTGCGTGATGGTGTTAAGTGATTGCCAAAGGCCTGTTCCTGAATAGTCAGCACATTCCTCAGGCCTGCGAGTGGGAGCCCATCTGCTCCCAGAGTGCTTCCTTTCTTTTATTGTGCTATTTTGGCTTTAATTTCCCATTTGGACAGAAGCATCTTCCAGCTGGTGAAGGGGAGAAGCTGGAGAGCTGGAGAGGAGCACCACAGACTTTCTTCATTTCTCACTCATCTCCCTGGTTTGTCTGGAATTAACAAATGTTAAACTACATGCCAGATACTGACTGCTCTTAGTTCTCTTTATGCGTCCACACAGTTATTCCTTACAACACCCACTGTGAAGATGACACAAATATGATCCCCTATTTTCCAGATGAGGTAACTGAGACTGAGAGAGGTGAAGTGACTTGCTCAAGGTCACACAGTATATGATAGGGCTGGTATTTGAACTCAGGCAGGTCTGGCTCTGGAGGCTGAGTTCTTAACCCATTGCCTCTACCACTTAGAAGGGCTTAAATTCTTCAGTCTAGATGTGGGCCCAATGATATCTGAGTCCATAGTCCTTTCCCTCATCACTATCTGTCACCAGGACCTAAGGTCACTTACATTTAAAAAAGGATTTTTTCCAGGCGGCACCCGTAGCTCAGTGGATAGGGCATTGGCCACATACACTGAGGTTGGAGGGTTTGGCCAGCTAAACAACAATGACAACTGCAAAAAAAAAAAAATAGCTGGGCATTGTGGCAGGCACCTATAGTCCCAGCCACTTGGGAGGCTAAGGCAAGAAAATCGTTTAAGCCCAAGAGGAGGGCTCTGAGCTTGGAGGTTGCTGTGAGCTGTGATGCCACAGCACTCTACCAAGGGTGACATAGTGAGACTCCACCTCAAAAAAAAAAAGGATTTTTTCCAGAAGAAAAGATTTTCTCCAACTCTTGCCACTGACCCTACTCATTCAATGCAATGTTTGAACTTGCAGATCCTAGACTAATGTGGACTTTACCCTTGGGTTAGTTGTTAGGGGCTGATGTAATAATGAAAAACAGATGCTGGGAATTTAGTGTTCATTGTGTGTATTTTTCTTCATGCCTTGCCTCATGTATGTCTCACATTAACCCTAAAGTAGGTTGTAAGAGGAACTGAGGCTCAAAAAGCTCCCAGCCAACCACAGACCCAGCTCTTGGGCACTTCACTGCCACACTCCAGGTGCTGTCCAAACACTCTCCTTTATTAATTCATTCAATCCTCACACAAACTCCGGGAAGTAGGTATTATTATTATCCTTCTAGCCCTGCTGCACAGATGAGGAAGCTGAGGCATGAAGAGGTCAAATAACCAGCCCAAGGTCACACCAGCCAGAAAATGGGATACCTGGCACTTGAACTTAAGCTATTGGCTTAGACCAGCAATTCTCAACCTGTGGGTCACAACCCACAGAACTGTATTAAAGGGCCACAGATTAGGAGGGTTGAGAATCACTGGCTTAGCCTGTTGTAATCCTGGGTTTCAACCAGTACAGACTCTTAACCAGTACACTGCGTTGCTTCTTGGCAGTGAGGCCACGTCAGGGCACTTGTTTTCTTCTCCTTGTCTCCCTGCTATTCCAAATTGACTTGATCTTCACAATAACCATAACTCTTGGAGGCTCTGGAATTCAAATTACACCTCTGCAACTCATTAGTAGTGACCTCCACTTCTCTCTGTGCCTCGGCCTCCTAATCTGTAAAGTGAAGATGATACAGTAATGAGCTCATAGGGTGACTATGAAGATGAAGGCCAGGCAGGGTGGATCCCCTCCATCACCACTACCACCTTGTGTTGCCTTTTCTCCAGCCCAGGCCTGACATCCTGTGGGAGGGGGAAGTGGTGCTTCACGCCCTTTCACTTATCAGTCTCACCCTCCGTGTTTGTCTCTTCCTGTCCCAAATGAAAAGCAGCCCTCAGTTACAGATTCCCTAGACTTTTTAAAACTTGGTGATTACAATTCCTCCCAAGAGATCAGAGAAACCCATTTCCCTAGCATTTCAAGCAGGAATTCTATTGTCATTTGGTAACTCAAACATAGCCAAGGTGGCCCAACCCATCTCCTTTCTTCTCCACCCTTAGTAGAGATAGAGAACAGACAACTTGATGGAACACACCCCAGCAGCACCACATGACCAGACACTGAGAGAGAAATTTTCATGGCAAGAAAAGGCACTCATTTCAAATACTTATTTGGATTCTAAGAATTCCTTGCTATACTAGTGACTATAGAAGTGACCTTCTTGTCTTCTTTATCTAAGGTATTGGGAAAGAAATATAAATTATCCAGTGTCTTTCACATCTTCCTAAGTGTCTTATAATTCCAGTCTTCTCCAGTTGCTACTATTATCTTGTGTCTTAAGTTTAGTGGGGTAGCACATAGGACCTATCAGCAGGCAATCAGGATTAGAAAAGGAAGACCCCTTCTCAGTTCTTAATTTGCAGACCATGCTCTAACCCTGGCCACTGCCAGGGCTCTAACCCCAGCCTAGATTTTCCCTAACCCTGTTCACATACTGAGCCTAGAACCTTACAACTGGCTGCTCTAAATCTCATTCACAGGCTCAGCATGTAATTACAGAATGAAGGAACTCCACCCTGCAGAGGTAAAGCCACTTGGCCAGCATCACAAAGAACCAATCCTCCATCCCAGCTATATACTGACCCCGAACTTAAGCAGACGTTTGTAGCCACTAAGGACAAGACTTCAAGCATGTGGATGTATCAATGTAAAAGGCTAAAAGGGTCTCTATCATAAAGGTTCCAACTCAAAGATAGGGTGAGTAGACACCACATCTTTGTCTCTGAGGGAGAGCCTACTATTCCAGACTTCATGGAGTACTGGGGCTATTAAAAAGAATTCTTGCCTAGGAGAGTGACTTCTATGATGAAAAAAAATCAATAAATTGCTATTGAATACAGTCCAACCTCATTTACTCAAACTAATTGGAGGTAGCCTTTCAAATTAGCGAGCCATTTGTATTGTAGGTTACTTGTAAAGAAATGAAGCTTTATTGCTTTGAACAATTCACAGTTGCACTAAGCAGGCTAACAAATTGGAGCCTAATGGAGGTCTTAGGAGATTTGCCTTAACAAAATGAAAAGAATCCCCAACATCAATCATTTGTATGCAAATGACCCTGCCAAAGTAATGACAAAGTTTGCTGCCTTGAAGTATGGAAACCCAGCACAGAGTCCATTTATTCAATTCATTTATTACTTTGGTGAGCGTAGACAAAGAAAGGCCAGTTAGGGCTGAAGCCATTCCAGTTTGGTTCTCATGGGGTGTCTTCTAACAAGATTTTACTGTAAAAGGACACAATTGGAGAGTGGCTTAGAAGTAGCAGGTGCAATCCATCCACTGATGGAATAAAAGATGGTTTTGGAATACTGTCACTTCCTTTAATTTTTTTTTTTCCTAAGAAGACCTTAGGAAAAAAAAGTTACCAACACAAGTGAAGTACCTCAGTGTTTTGTCAAAACCCGGAACAAACATTAAGGAGAAAAAAATGTGAAGGTTAAGGAAGGAAATAAACAAGAAGGGTAAGTAACGCATGAATCATCCACTACCACCTGATGGCTCCTTAAAAAATAAAAATAAAACCATGGAAGGAAATCGAGTCTGTGCCACAGTTTGGCATCGTGATAGAGGACCCAGCACAGGCTCTGTGTCTTTATTTCATAGAAGGAACTGACCTTTGGCTTCTGATTTCGATTGCCTTTTCCTCAGAGCCTTACAGAGCACAAGATTAGATGATGCTTCCCCAGCACCAGTGCCCCCTCTGTCCTGGACACTGTGAGTGGTGATAGGAAAATCATATTTTATTTGCATGTAGTTAATTACCCCCACCTTGTTTACCAAAGACTTAGAGATGGTTTACAATAAAAAGTAATGGCAAAATAAAAACAGAGAATCAGGGCTGGCACCCATGGCTCAGTGAGCAGGGTGCCAGCCCCATATACTGAGGGTGGCGGGTTCGAACCCAGCTCCGGCTACTCGGGAGGCTGAGGCAATAGAATCATTTAAGCCCAAGAGCTGGAGATTGCTGTGAGCTGTGATGCCATGGCACTCTACCAAGGGCAACAAGGTGAAACTCTTCTCTCTAAAAAAGAAGAAAGAAAGAGAGAACTAACACCAAACAAAATATCAATAGGAAAATTTTAAAATCAAGTGTTGAATAGTGCAAAGACCATATAGAGTTGCACAACAGGTTGCTAAAAAGATGTGGAGTTGGGATTTAAACCTGCTAGGTCCAGGGGACTACC